>JAYMSP010000166.1:0-71370 GCA_036897095.1 Plantago elongata | reverse complement strand
TATGACACAGCTAAGGGAAGTTTCAATATTATTTAACATGAACACAAGCCTACTCGTACTGTTGATTCTGAACCAGAGGAAACAATATTGGAGCCACGAGTGGTGGAAAGCAGACAATTTTCAATTGTCCATCCCCGACTCAACTAGCCTTTGTATAAAAAGAATGCTCGAATGGGCAGTATATAATTCTTTACATGGGCAAGGTGTAAATGCACCTAACAGAGTTTATATGTTTTCTGTAAGCTCAAGAAGCTTATATTTCAAATTGCAACCCCAGACAACTTTTTATGACTCTAAAATCTAAACTCTACACAGATAATTCAATTATGTACTAAGTCTGCAACTTTAGTTAATTGCTGAATCAGTAAAAAGAAAAAGAAGAGAAAAATATGGATCGGAACTTAAACGGCATTGAATTATGAGTAATCACACACACACACACACACACTACACAAAATGAATGTGAAAAGAATGTAACCGACATTAAAGTTCCATGGTGTTTACCTGTTATGTCAATCTTATACTCGAAATTGCAGGAGTCAATTTGAAATGTCCAAACAGATTCAATTTGAACAAAAGTTGAAACTAATATGGTCAATTAGCTTAAAAAACCTCAGCGGATTTCGGTAAGGAAGTGTACACTCTGCTATGAACACCAAATATATGCACTTGATTATTCCAGCAGGTCACCGTTTTATTTATCCCGTGCTACCTTTGCATCAAGATCTTGTAAGTAATCTACAAAGACACATAAATGGCTTAATCAACTCCAAGAAATTTCAGTGTGTTGATGATAAACACTCGAGCTTCAACAGGCTGACCAGTAACCATAAGTCCCAGACAAACACCAAGTCCTCTGCCTTGTTAAACATGTACAGATTTCCTTCAACAAGAATCCAATATGTAGGACCAAATCATTTAGAAACATACTTACATTACTCTTTGACCAGCTTATAACGACATGTAGGCATTGGTCACTGATTCTTGATAGTATATCCATAGAATCTAGTAGATTCATGTACATGAGTGAATTCAATCATCACCCTGCTTTGAAAAAACAAAAAAAGTTAAAGAATACTGTACTAGCTCGTGTCCGGTGTATGGGTTATAGGAAACTAGACGTGCGCAGATAAAAAGAATATTTTGCCTACATTACATATGCCTGCTAAGGATATGAAAAACTAGTATCCTGATAGGATATTTGTATGTAAGATTACCCGTGGATTAAATGGAACTCAAATATTATCATGCCTGTGTACTTTGAGAACAGAAACATAATCAATATGCACCAAAAACCCAAAACAAAAGAAGCTGGTACCTGTTGCAGAGAGAGTTTGGCCTAAATCTGTATCCAAAGCATAGTTTCAGGGAAACCAGTCGAAGTATTTAACAATGTCGTACAAAAACTTTCTTTTAGCCCATTCTTTTAGTAGTCAATTTCCCAGTATCAATCAAGGTATCATCTATGGCCTTTAAAACTCCAGCGAACCCCTTCAAATGATCTGTCTTGTAAGCTTGTCTTAACACGTGTAAAGTAGCTACATTGGGATCACAACCATCGATTACCATATGCCAAAGCTTGCAAATGTGCTGAATGTAAAGATGATACTATGACCATTTTGGCAACACAAGACTCTCGACTCAGGATATAGAATGCATGTCAATCAAACTGAGTATTATCGCTGCTGATTGACAATTTTCACTACAAAAAATAAAGGGTTCAGCTTTCGGAACCCAAAAACAAAAAAAGTTATCAAGCGTTCATTGTACGACTGTCAAGAGAGAAACAATGTATCCCAAACATTTCAAATAGTGCAAATGATACTCTAGGTACAGCTACTAAAACAGAATCAGAAGATTTAAATAACAATGCAAAAGGAGTTTTGTCTAATGGCTCATAAGGGTAGAAGATGGTGTTCGGTCAGCAATTAAATAAATAGTAAAACAGTGGAACTAGAGAATCCACTAGAAGTAGTAATTAATACATCCAAAGAGTAACAAATACATAACCAAAAAAAGGTACAAGCAGGAATGAGACCCTTCCTTGTTACCCCCTTAAACTGCCTTGCGACTTGTGAGAACAGAATGAATGACATGTAGATGAATGAATAAGGTTTAAGTAGTAAAAAAGTGGTATTTGCAAATGTTTTCAAAATCATCCAAAGAGTAGCTTAAAACCAAATAAATCATGAATCAATCAAATAGCAAACATGTATACCAGTGAAATCAATGGCCACCATGAAATTCAGCTCATAACCTCCAGCCAAGTAATCAAGGAATGTATGCTTGATGTTCTCTGAATACTTTTCTACAAATAACTGGCTCTTCAGTACCTATATGAGTAAAAACAGAAAATGTATTAGCTAAGCTTCTGATACAAAATCATTTCATATTACCAGAACATATATGGATAAACAAAGTTTCCCCCGTAGCAACGGAATTTAGTTTTTCTAACCCTACTAGTGATTTTTTCTGAAAAGTAAGGATTATGATAAAGCAATGACATGATGACTATGATTGATAAAATGGCTACAAAATCTGTTAACTACGGATAAATATCCCTTACCCTAGTAAGTCATGCTTTCCATTGCTATTGAAATTGAAACACTCAATAATTAACGGGCTGTCCTGCAACAGTTACAAAACTGTTAAATCGAGAACCCGTGTGTTCTTCAACAGCATCAACGACAAAGATATGAATATTGTGGTAAAAGTATCCGGGAAGGGACAGGCATAGAGAGTGTCTGACCTACTAATCCAGTTTTGAAATATTATGTAAGAGTGTTCTAGGTTCTAAGACTTCGTTGACCCCACCCACCAACTGGATATGACTTATACTTTAATGCCTTGAGTTTCAAGCTATTGATTCCGCTCTTCCCCATAACTCCTCCCCCCCCACCCCAAAAAAAAAAAACACAACACCGTGCACACAGCCCTGTTAAGTTTTCTTAACTGTTTAACAAAACATAGTTCAGGAGTGCAGTCTGTTCCAAACCTACAAGTTCATGTATATGCATATTGCATTAAATCTATGATGTGTCCTCTAGCTTCTCTTATGGAAATTTAAATTGTACATACGAGGATGAGCTTATGTAGCTCTATCCAATCAGAATGTTGCATGTTGCACTAAGTACAATATCAAATGCGTACCTTGCTCCCAACTTGCTGAAAACTAACGTAAATATGTTTCCATCTTGGGTTATGTTCATTCTTTAAGACTTCAGTTTTGCAAATTGGAACTGATATGCCAGGCTCGGTTATTTTTTATATCACCAGGAAGGGATCCTGGAAAATCACACAGCACAAAATGTTTGAAGTCATACTATCCAGCATACAACTTCAAAATAAGATAAGAAGCAAAGACAGGAAGAACTTTCTTACACTCTTTGAAAACAAATCCTTAGATTCCAAGTCCGAACATCTCAATATCAACTCGACTGTAGTCTTCGATGCAAAAGTTTCCTCGGCAAATATTATGAGCTGACCAGATTTTCGAGTCGGAGCTGTCCCAGAATTTTCTTCACGTGCTAGATCCAAGGTGAAATTCCTATTCGATTTTGTGACAATCTATAGGATAAAACTGAGGATCACAGAAATTCAGAAATAAGATTCCAACGTTAATATTTACTAGTAAGTAATAAGAACACATATAGAAAGAGCTGAAAAATCTGAACACGGAAACCGGAAAAGGCACACAAGCATTACTGATTCGGCAGTAACGCTTTAGATGATATCATGAGATAAGTACAATATAATTATAATAGACCAAGTAAAAAATAAGGCACAGAAAAGACAGTGTAACTTATGCCACAACATGTTTTTATTATAGCTTTATATAGCTGCAGACCAATAGAATGTAATTAGCATTTCTCATTACCATACCTCTGCTAGCGTACAACTGGCTTCACCAAGAAACTGCTGCTCTTCCAGTTTAAGTGCCTGAACAAGAAAAATACACAATGATTCAAGGAAATTCCCCTTGCTTGAATGACACCACATTCATAGTAAATCAAAGATCATTCAGACAGTGATGTGACCGTGTAATAGTTTATAAGGTCATCAAAGAGAGGCACTTGATATACCTTCACATCAACATTGTGAAACTGAGTATCGACATCACAGACACGAAACCTGAAAAGTAATCAGTTTCTTGAGATGCACAAGACTAAATTTATGACATCTATTTGGAATATGCATGAACTTATGAAAACTCACACCAAGTTCTGGACCATCTCAAATTGATAAGTAATGCTATACTTTTTAATCCACTTGGGACTTAATGAATTTAAAACTACTTCTGTACGATCAAGCTCTTGAAGCGTACCATCTCTTCCTTTCAAATAAAGAACCGCCATGGGATCACTCTGAAATAAATTGACAATGATGAAATTGAAGGTGTAAGTACTCCTAAGAAATCAATAGTAACAAACTAATTAGAAAAATGAATAAATAACAAAATACAACTCAGAATGTTGGTTACGCAATTTGATAGAGATGATACATCATCTGGGGAAAAGAATATTGGTTACAAATCATGTATTATGTAATTTCAGAACAATATGCAGCGAACTTGTCAATGGTATGCTCCTATAAACAATGTTTTCTATACAAATATGGAATATTAACTGGTGGAAAGTAATCAAACTTAGTTGAGGTTCACTTTTTTAATGAAGATGTTAAACGAAATACATTGTTAGCTTGTCACACTTCCAAACATAAGGCATAACAGGCTAAGATAAGCAGGAAAAGAGGAAGGGGGGATACAAATTATGACTGGAAATTTCAGATACAGCAGATAAGTTTCTCAAAATAATGAAAATCTTCTGATGCTATTCTGATCTCATTCTCTGTTTTAGGGCAGTAAGCTAGCCTACCTTGGAGAGCACATCCCTGTTACGCAAATTTGCAGCAGATACAGTTAACTGTAGAATATGCAAAAGAAGATTGAAGAAATAGTGAGAAGACTGAAGAAAGCACTACCAAACATAGCTGAAAAAAGCACTACCAAACATAGCTGAAAAAAGTATACCAGAAATTAAATATTACATTAAATAAGTAAATATTTACGAACATCAGCCCAGAAAAGAAGCTAATCAGTAAAATGTGGCAAGGCAAATGATAAAGGAACTAATATCACTCTAAGGCTAACCTAGAGTCCAAAGACATACTGAAAGTGGAACATGTTCATGTTACTGTGCACCCTATCTTTATGAGGACAATTCTTTCATCTTTCATCATTTGTCATATGCAAACTACAGTTAGTGTGTATCTAAGCTATCAAGGTGATATATCGTTCCAAATGAATGTGATCAAGCTATCAGAGAAAGCAAAATGAAGCCGACCACAGTCGCCAATGAAGATATCCATTAGCAAAAGCATAAACATTGACTGGAGAAGAAAATGCTTAGTTGTAGTATTTGGCAATTGTATGAATTGTCTGTGGTAAAGGGTCGTAATAGGAAGACGGTGAACATGAGGATCACTTTGCTCACATTCCTGGTTTGAGAGACCTCGTTGCTAGTAGGTGTTCACGGAAAAGAGTCAACTAAAGAGGTGTCTAAATCTCGAATTGATATACTAGTTTACAAATTGAGGTGAAGAGCAAAAGTTAGAAGAATGAAAGCAAAGACGAGATATGCTGAGAGGATAAGACCATAAGAGGCAAGCAAAGTAGGAAGTAAATGGATAGAGATGGGGTAATGTAAATCTGAAATGAATGTTGGATCGGAACATTTACAGGTAGAAGCAAGGTGATGTTGAGGCAATAGATAGATAGTCGGAGAAACAATGAGTACTAGCATTACATTACATACACTGATACACTAGAACAAGTAAGTAGTACTAGTCTAGTAATATAGAAGAAACACAGTTAGAGAGGAGAAGTACTAAGGATTTACAAGTAACAAGACAATGAATGAATCGGTAAGCAAAGCACAAATTGGATGAGATAGAAAGAGAGACCTCGATCTGAGAGAAAAGGCCGTTGTAGCCACGAGACCTGAGAAAGGCGTCGATGGCGTCGTTGGAAGCTGCTGTAGTGGCTTCGTGGGATCCGCCCACGGCGCTCCTACCACCGGACTGGTCGGAGCAGCAATTTCCCATAGATTGATCTGAATTTACTACAGAGTCGAGTCCAGTCCAGTCCACCAATTTTGAGGGGAGGAGAACGAAGACCAAAGGGCGGACAATTCTGAAACGAAGAATACGTATACAACAAAAACTAAGACGAAAGAAAATACTTGGCTCCACTCTACTCGACCACTTCAACACTAGGGCCCACCCACCCCTCTCTCTGTCTCCCCTCTGTATTCTCTTATTATGGGCTATAAAAATACTCATCCAATCTTTTACGGTATTTTACACTCACTCGATCACATATTAATTGGAGTGACCATTTTCCCCTCAAATTAAATATTTTATATATAAATATTGAATTTTAGTTGAAAAATTACACTCAAATTTTATATCAATTAGTCTCTTAGACATTAAGGTGGGACAGAATTGATACATTATTCATCTCACTCAGTCAGGGAGTCAATCATGGACCTTTTTCCATTTCCCTTTTGCCCTTCCATTCTTTCAGCTCACTCCTTCCTGGTAATCATGATGAGGACTAGAGATTATTGATTGGACTCATCTATTATTATACTCAATAAGACCTAGTATGATATGTGTAGTCCAAATCATGCCTAATTATGCCGGTCCAAATGATAAATATAAATCGATTAGTAGTCAGATTGTTATAAATTATGTCGAAGCCAAGCTAAGGATAAAGTGTGCCGAAAATGACATTTGTTGGTACAACGGGACCACCATATCCTTCGAAGAACTACTCACGAGTAAAAGATTAGAGTTCAATCGAAAGCTTATCTGGAGTCCAACTACTTGAGGGCCTAGTAGTGAACTAAAAGAAGGAACAATCTTCTACTAAGCAAACGAGAGAGAAGCTTAAATAGGCAGAGATGAATGTACAAGTTAATGTAGTATCAATTAGTAGAAAGTACACAAGGAAGAGAAAAAAGAAACTCGGAGTATATCTTCAGTACAATTGTGCCACAAACACTAACAACAATAGCTACTGCAGGAGAGCATCATTCGACTAGCATCACACATTCGTTCAGCTAAACATCCTTGCGGATTTTATCATCAGCAAATTACCTAGTTGCCCGGTCATGTGAATAATAATGTAAGAGCCCCAGGGGTGTTCCAGATGCCAAGACTTGTGGTTGCACAGCTGATTGAGCATATGGAGCTTGAGTTACTTGCACATTTGAAGTATACTTGGTAGCAGAAGCATGCCTGTAGGAGTTGTACCCAGCCGCATTATCCCTGTATAGAGGTTCCGTTTGCGAAGGCAATTGATGGGACTGCCTTCCTGGAATAGCCACTTGAACATGCTGTATTCTCTCTTCTCTGGCCCTGAAAATGGAATATAAGGCTTTCAAATCAGCAAGCAATATACTTAAGCATGTTCTGAGGTGAAAAATAGAATATCAAGATACGTCTACAAGCGTAAATATTATAGAATCCTTCTCGAACAATAAGTATAATAACAGCAACTCGAGGATGAAATGGGGAACACTAACTTGGAAATCTTAATAACTCCAAACCACATTCTAAATTAGGCCCCTCCCAGCCCAGGGCCAACAAAATTTTATAACATATTGAAGGCTTAGGGAGAAAAAAATCACCTTGCAGAAGGTTGTTGCACCTCGCGAGCACTGCTTTCGGTGAAGTACGGTCTATGAGAATCAGACACATAATACCTATTGCCCATTGCAGGTAAACTCTGATGACCCAAAGTTATATGCACCTGTGCCAAATCAGCGGCTGGTCTATTATAGCATTGCTGGCGAGCATGAGTGCTCTGAACAGGTGCTGACCCTTGTAGTGCTGCACGGACATAACGTTCGTCTTGAGCAATTTGAACAGATGAACACCCCTGTGGTGCTGCGTGGGCACTCGGAACAGGTGTAGGTCCTAACACAGCATGAACATACCGTGCCTCATTGGCATTTTGGATAGAAGCGGCACCTGCATGGACATATCGCACTTCATGGGCACTTTGGATAGAAGCACGACCTGCTGGCGCTGCATGGACACACCGCACTTCATGGGCACTTTGAACAAATGCAGGGCTTGCTGGTGCTGCATGGGCATACCGTAGCTCAGGCGGAAAAACCCTAACTGTGTGATTAGGCTGATTTTCCCTTGCTGGAGGAGGCATTGGTAATTGTGATCCATATAGTGGAGCCCAGGATACTAGAGATGATGGGGCAGGAAGAGGTTGAAATGAAGATAACAATTTCTTCACCTTCATTGAACAATGAATTTCCATCTCATTAAACTTTGACTTCTAAGGAAAATTACAACACAAACCCTTCAAGACTTCAAGATATGTGAAGAAGAAAGAAAACTAACTTGTTCTACATGAAGTTCTTGCTTGAACTTGAAACCATTATAGTTCTCCTTTATAACTTGTTTAAGGACTTTCTCAGACATAGGAAGACATTCCTTGAAAATCCTAAATTTTACCTGAAAGCAATTAAAACACGTTCTTCATATGAGGGAGGCAAAAACCTCTGACAGCATTAGTGAAATCAGTTACAGTGATCGGGGCATAAATAGCTAAATGCACTCGTAATTAAAGAAAAGGGGACTGGCCACAGCAGCTTTTTTGGAGAGACTTTAAGCATATATAGGAATCCAGGTAAGGCTTCAGACTTTTATGACAAGATTACTGTTGGAGCTTCTATTATGAACACCAATCTATTCAAATTTAATGTTGATATCATTGTAGAGCAATACATCCCAAAAGGAATTATGACTTAAAAAGTGCTTCGGTTTGACAAATATAAATCTACGTAAACAATATAAACTAGGTAGTTTTCGGCAGGTGTGGTGATGAGCAAATAAGATAGTAGTCACTAGTTATGACTATAAGGAAACAAATTAAGATCTAGTAGAAAAGCATGAAGCTTGAATTGTGTTTTATATTAGTAAGAGTTCTTTAGCACAGAAAATAAAGAAGTTTGTACAGCTTGAATGGAAGCAGCATTTCAGAAACTAACCCCATTGCATAGGTCTTTATAAGCAAGCTCTACGATATGTTACTTCATTATTATGAGCTAAGCAACCATACCACCAAGTTTATTTGATTGCATAACACTCGCACGCACAAGAATGACCAGAAGAAATAAATATATACCTGAGCAGGATATCTTCCCCCAAATGCACCAGGTTCCAAATTCAGTTGCCCAGAGGAGATTGCCTCATAAACACCATACAGAAGCTTTAATTCGAAGTCATACAAAAATAGCTTTGCACCAGGCTTTACTTCCTCAACCACTTCTTTTTGTCCCATAGGAAGCCCAAGAACACGGTATCGGAAACACTCCAGCTTCGTGGTTGGGTTACACATGAATATAAAACCAGAAAGTTGTTTTTGCATACCCTCTTCTTTCTCTATGCCCCTTGAGGTTTCTCCAACATATCTGTTAGCAGGTTCAGAAGTCGTGGCTTTAGAAGCGTCAGCATATGAGACACCAGAAGCTGGATTAGGTTTAGAAGCCTTTCTTTTCTTTCTCCTGAACTTGGGCTTCATCCCTTTTACATTCACATTAGGTCCAGTAGCATATTTTTCTTCTTTATTAGATTTCTTCTTTATTAGATTTCTTTTGGCCATCAGATAATGCTTCAGGGTGGTAATGAAGTTCTACAAGGAAAAGTTATGAAGTTATTGCAACCATTTGATAGAACAAATTAAAATGATACATAAAGACAGCTCAAAATGCAACACAACTTCGTTGGAGAAGAAAATTGATACCTATATATGAGTAACACACATAATCACAACAAAGATGACAACCTCGGTTTATACTCGCTTTTAGGCCCGGAACAAGTCAACAGCTGAAAATTGGCCAAAAGGAATAGATCTAGCCACTTTTAAAACTGCATATGAAAATTAATGCTACATGACACCAAGAAGGATGCAACACGTGTCTGCCACCTATAAGTGCGATATGCCAGCCTCTAGTCAATGTATACAATTATTGGTCAACATAAGTATCAACATATTCTCTTCCATGTTGAGTTAAATAGATCAAGTGACATCAAAACCCCGAATGAAATTAATACTACACGACACCAAGAAGGATGCAGCACGTGTCTGTCACCTATAAATGCGACACTCCCTCCATTGAATGTATACAGTATTAACCGACAGAATTCTCTACATATTCTCATCCCTATTGAGTTGATTCTCCACTCCACAGCCCAGTCCACACTGAAAATCAATATAGATTGGTTACCCCCAGACATCTCCTATATATAAATTACTCCGCATTTACTATCAAAGACATCACTGATACAAGGTGTGTGTGGGTTTACTTAAGTGTACACATCTAGGTCTGATTGAATGAGGATGCTGAATGAATGCAAAACTAGTCTTCATAGATGAAAAACAATGTGCTACTGTCAAATAGTACATCATTCATAACAAGGTATCGAGCTCAATCAAAACACCTACACACAACAGCTACAGTGTGTCCTGGTTAAGGTGGGTGTACCATTAGCATTTCATTTCACAATCGATGGGCAGAAGTAAACACATAAACACAATCGCAATCCCCACACAATGTTGTTCCAGTGAAACCTAACTCGTTATCTTAACATCAAACTCAGCCATACATCGATGATGGAATCAAAATTGAAGGTGTAATCAAAGACATGTAGAAACTCATAATTATCCCGATTCATCCTACTCTTTAGAAAAAAAAAATCCATTCGCGAATCTGATTGATTAATAAAGTCGATAAATCGTCGAAATGACGAACGGGCATATAGAAGATGAAGACATACCTGAGCCGGTGGAAGAGTTGAGACAAACTGACTGACAGAAAAACGGAAGAAGAAACAGTGACCAACAAGACAATAGTAGTGTACTGTAGATATATTACTAGTAGTGAAACTGCTTGGATTGGACTTTGGAGATTCAGTTTGGTCAAATATCATTCATTTTGACCCGACCCAATGCTTCGTACCACTTTTCCGATGTATATCCCGAATGCATTTCATACCTCCTATACGCACTTTTTAAAGTAAACTCATTTAGGCGTATTTGAATGGTTAAAGTCCACTAATATTATGCAAATTATCTGAAATGTTCCTAAAATACATTTTCATTATATGTATGTTTAATTTTGCGATGTGCATATGAGGAAAATTTACAATTTCACAAGTTGAATACCATTAGCACAATATAATTAACTCCAACTAACTATATATTAATAGATGATTGATTAATATACAACTAGCATCTGAAAGAAAAGAAAACATGCAACTAGTACCTACAATGTGAAAAGTCAAAGTGATTTGAAGTCGTGTCGCAAGCTAAGACACCTCATAATTATAAGGTCAAGGATTCAATTGAAATCAAAATGAGTGATTACATTCTCTGAATATGAATTGGTATTGATTTAAGTTTAAAATTAAATAATAAATTCATCTTGTTCAATAATTATAATTGTAATACTATATTTTAAAGAAGGAGAAAAAACAATGTGAAAAACATTGTACATAAGACATATTAAGATTAGAATTTAGAACTACTTCATATTTTTATCCCAAAGATATTTTTTCTATTCATTCTCTTAATTTATGCAATAACAAAATTGCGATGTAAGTTATCATCAACTGATGCATAAATAGGGAAGATAGCAATATATCGTATCTATCATCAACTCAAAAGACTCAAAACAAGAATATAGCAGAAGCTCCGACTTAAATAAACTTCTTCAGATCTTGTGCAATCCAATGTTCAGGTCAGAAGAAATGGAGACTAGGAGAGGAAGACTATGGTGCCATGCAGCTTTGAACACCCGCTTCTGATGAGCTTTTATAGACTGCGATGGTATGTGGGAATTGTATCGAATATCAAATATGTGAAATTCTGGATCTGCTGACCCAGAAGTCAAGTATAAACCATCCGGAGACCATGCCTGGTTTATCAGGGCAGATTGAGATTCACTACTCTCTTGCTTCCATCCGAATGAATGTACCTCTACCTGCCTTAAGCGAATGTCAAACAGACGAAGTTGTTTCTCTGGGGTCCTACAATATTAACAAAACACAAATGGTGAATGGTGTTTAAAAATTATATGCAACAGTAGGATCAATTTGTGCCAAAGCTTACCCTGTCTGAACCATAAACAAATTCATGTCACGTGGATTCGGCAAAACACTCATGCATTTGCTATCTATCATATGTTTGTAATCTGCTCTCCCAGTTTCAGCGTCATAACCAATTATCCGCTTGTCTGCACCAACTGACATCACAATTTTGCGGTTCGGCATTCCAGCTACTCCCATAACAGCAGATGAATGACTACCTCTGTGCAACGGTTTAGGTGTCCAAGAGTCTTCTCCATCTTTATTGGTCCATAGCACTACTGCATGATCACTACCACCAGTAACAAAGCATGTATCCTCCCATGGCAAGAACGTTATACTGTTAATTATGCCTTTGGTATGAGGTTTATCAGCAAGAAATTTAACACGTTTTTCCTGCACCCATGACACAGTAAAAATATATAAAAGGTTACTATTATAAAAATTAATAGAAAATGCCAAAACCAAAAATGAAGAGACTAATTAAAACAAGTACTTGATTCTAACGGTTATTGTTGATATTCAATACAGGTAGGCGAGTCGTCGAACAGGTACAAATGCTTCTAGGTAGTACAGGGTGGCATTATCCAAAACAGCTTCCAGTTATATGCAAAGTTCAATCAAGTAAAAATAAGCAACCAATTAGGTGCTTACGGGCTTTGCTCAAAAGATGCTTAATGTAAGGCAATATTAAGCACTTTCTACTTTTGCAAACAATTCCATGGGTACTATTTCCTTAAAAGTGCAAATAAGCAGCAGTTTGCGAAAGAGCTTGCAAAAACTCATGAGGAAAATTAGGAAGAAAATTTTAATCATTCACATTCTACGTTAGTAATTAAGGAGCATAGAAGTTATACTATTATTTGGTACTTTATTTTTAAATAGGACTGGTTAAATTAGATGTCCTTGTTTAGGTTGAACTTTTGACACACAAACACACACATATATGTATATAGTCTAAGAGCTAGAATTTTGGATACGTTTGATTATTCATTTTGAGAGTTTCTTGAGTTGTGCTTTAATCTATGGCCGTTCCATACCAAGTACCAACTCATTCAGTATTTCACCAGCAAAATGATACATAGAGATCCTTACCACTTTTCCTTTGCTTAAATCCAAAATTGAAATCTGGGAATCATTAGAATCAGCATGATAAACTGCAAACAATTTGTTTCCATCTGGATGCCAAGCAATATCTTCTGGCCATCTCCTTTGCTTCTCAGATGAACATTCATAAGAACTTACACGATTGGCACTGACACTGCATTTTGTACAACAAATATAATAATCACGTAAAAAACATAAATTACCAGCAAAAGATAGCAACAGGAAGTAAGTAGATAAGATACCTACCCCCTGCCTTGAATTTGCCAAAGATTAACTACTCCATCTAATGCACTGCAAAAGAAAAGCATTCACATTTGTGTAATGAGTTATCCAAAAGGTACTGACAGTGTTGCTGCAAATCCCTAAGATATTCATGTCTGAAATTTTCTTCAAGCCAACACTCAAATGAATGATTACTACATCTTTAAAGAAAAATTTATTCTAATTTTTGTTATGACATATTTTGTCAGGATGCTCAATTTTCCAACTGAACTAAATTATCATTCTTTAGACTGAGAGCACCGGAGTGCAAAACTGAAAAGGGTCTAAAACTTGGGAGGAAGCTGTAATTATTACTCTAATAACACCCAAAATCATGGCAATAGTGGCAACATAGCATAATTTCCTAAATTACATGTTATAATGCAGAAAGTAGGATTCAGTTACATGCATGTTAGAGTGTTAGTTTATTTGTATAGGTGATATTCTTTGTAATTGATCAAATGGTATTTGTAATGTATTATGCTTCTCCAAAGAAAAAAATACATGGTAAAAAGGATCCGGTACACAAGAATTTTACAAATCTACATAACAAGGCCTCTTTTAGTTCACCAGTTTTTTTTTTTTTTTTTTTACAGAATTCTACCTAAAAAGGGTTCTTTATCAATCTGTATGCATTTTGTTTGAGGGCCTGACAAAGGAGGCAAAGTTGCAATCATTGCAGTTGACTTAAAACTTTCACTCGGCAAATGTCAAGCTTTAAAGCTAAAACAGATACACAGCACTCAGCAGAATCGAGTCATTATTCAGTAATCAGTATCAGAGAAAACCATTAATTGCAAGCCAATTTTTAGAAAGAAACAGGAGGTATCTATTGACTTGAAACTTTAACTCGGCGAATGTCGAGAGCTGAAACAGGCACACAGAGAAAGAATCAAGTCATCATTCAGTATCAGAGAAAACCATAAATTACAGGCCACTATTTAGAAAGAAGCAGGAGGTTCGGAAATTCAAACAGCGTAAAACTTTATGATATTTGCCAGACCTTAAAATAAAACAAGAGATATGATTGCAAACCTTCTTATTTTGGATTTATGGTATCTACACATTGCAAGCCTTTTATTAGTTTATATAACAACTTCCATTACTGATACTCACATGGGTAACGATCCCATATGGTTCTTGCCTCAAGATGGCACAAGTCTTGAAATTTACAATCAGGAAATGGAATATTCAAAATATGACCTCTCAAATCATAGCAACAGAACAAGTAATATGTTCATTATAGATTAGTACCATACATTTCGGTACAAGTTATCTGCATAAGTCGTCACTACATTTATTTGTGTTCCATTGATTCATTCTCATACGGCAGCCAACATATTCTGAATTTGCAAAATGCATTTTTGCATCCAAGGAGATTAACAAGAACATATTCATATTTCACATACAAATGGACTAATGGACATACATGCTTACACACACATAATATACATCCACATTTGTGTATATGCACATGCATATGTAAGTATATTAGGATGTAATGTTACTCAGTTTTATTATTTGAACACCAGAATTAGAAAAAGACGAAGTTACCTGGTTGCAAAAAGCTGATCATCCGTGGGACATAAAATAAGACTTCTCAGCTTTCTTTTGTGTTGGCTAGGCAACACATTGGTACTGTGGCAGCGTATTGTATGCGGTGACGAGGATTTGCTTATCAATGTAACCAAATCTTTATGCTCCTTCTGTTCTGTAATCCAAGAGGGGATAAAGGGAAAATTATTAACTGTTAACCTAATGAAAAATATAATCCGTGCTTTCTTCTGCCAATATCACATAGTGCTAATGCTGGTTTGAACAACACACGTGCACAAGCATGGAAATAGAAGACCCAATATATAAAAATTTTAAAGAAGAGCAGAAAATTTCAAAGCATTCATACCAAGCTTCCTTTTTGGTACTTTAGGTTTAGTTTCCACGGCTTCCTTCTTCACAGAATGTGCACGATCATTATTCCCTTTAAGCTTGGGAGCTCCATTAACTTTAGTTGGTGCGGGCTCGGAGGGCAAAGAACCACTTGTCAGTTCATTTCTGGTTTCCTTCATTTTTCGAGACTCTGCAATGTTTTGAGAGATGGACGGAATCACAAGTTGTGGTCTATGCTGGCGTTGGTTCTGCGAAAAAACAGTTTTATGGCAAGGACTAGGGGTCCTTGTTGCAACTTTAATATTATCATGGTTAGGCCTCAAGTGACTTCTTTCTGATACTGTTTCTGGAATATCATCTCTAAGAGTTTTGGGAGCCATAGAGCTGCTTTTTCCTCTAAGACGCGCTAGTTTAGTTTGTGTATCCTCCAATCTCTTTTCTGCTTCAACAAGCTGCATTTTCAAACTAAAGACATAAACATGGCTTCCCAGCAAGGCATGAGAAAGTATTCGAAACAACGTATACTTAGATTGAAACTCCAGCATTCTTTTAGCAACCAATAGCTAACCATAACCAAAAAATCAAAAAAAAAAAAAAAAACGAAAAACGAAGCAACCCTTTTAATTTGATTTGAATTGAAAAGATATCAACCAATAGCTCACTATAACCAAAAAAGCAAAGGGTTTAGCAAAGAGGAAGATTGATTGATTGTAAAAAAGAAGGGAAAAGCAACCTGAGATTTGTAATAAGAGATACGTTGGCGTAGATGGTCAACTTCCTTTGAGCGGTGTTCGACAAGAGCGATGAGTGCTTCTTGCTGCTCCATCATCATCACTTCATCCATTCTACCATCGCTCTCTTTTTCTTCTTCTTCTTCTTCTTCCATTGCCTCCTCATCTGCTTCTATTTTCGGCTTCTTCAAAGGCGGATAATCATCGTCGTTAGCCATTACCCTCCTCCTGGTTCAAAATTCTCGGTTTCTCTTTTGGAAAGAAAAGGAGCACACAAGAAGAAGAAGAAATGGACTGGAAGGCCAGGAAGGTGGAACAATGGAGACTACTGTAATTATTATTATTATTATAGTTCCATTCTTCTTGTTTTGGTATAATTGTAATTAGCTCATACTTGTTTTAATTAAGCATTAAATTTCAAGATACTTGGTGTATTTGTGTTAGTATCAGTCCAGCCCAATTCATGTTTGGACCAATTGGTTTTTGCAAAATCAATTTTGAGACAAATCATGTAGTAAGGGAGTTGTAGGTATGAGCATAATATGCCCAAATGGGGTGTCATTTTTTCGACAAATAATGTGTTCTTCAGGATGGAGGTATTAGTTAGTTATTTTATGATTAACTACAATCCGAATAAAATTTGTAAGCATTTGATGTATATCGAACCCTTAAGTGTTGAAATTTGATAGTCTGCAATCTTAAGTGTTGGATCTCAAAGGCATGTGGTGCGGAGAAACGGTGATGAATATAAACATGTAATATTTAATACAATAAGATCAGATAAATGAAATGTGAAGAACAACACAAACGGCCCATGCAGGCCAGCACAATTCAAGGCCGTGTGGTTGGTCTTTTTTAACTATAGCACAACTACAACGTCTGGAATCATGAAGCAACTGTTAACTATTTCGGCACAGAGAGAGCCCCAGCAGCGAACAGAAGATTTCTTCGAGAAAACTGAAAAGGAGGCAAACAATTGGTTTTAACATGAATTTTGACACACAGACAAGGAATTGATGTGGTTTCTATTACCTGCAGATCATAGACAGGAGTAGATTTGGTAGGCAAGGTTTTCAGCGATCTGAGCCTGCTTGCATTTCCACTTTTACTAGAGGAAAACATCTTACATAAGAATCACAAAAGGCATCATAACATTACAAATTTGGACTATTTATCCAAGGCATTGATTAACTTACCTTTCTTCGCTTTTTGACATTTTTGTGCTTGTTGTTACATCCCATATCTTAACAGTGCAATCAGCTGAGCCAGATGCCAGGAGCGACCCCTCGCAGCTGAGAGAACAACCATCAGAATTTCACCATTTATATGGGTCCTTGTCGATGACACTTAACTGACTAATGGGCAGACGACTTCCTTGGTTTGTAATATTCATCATATAGAAAATTTAACAAGTATAAAAGGATATAACCTAAACACTGAAGATCTATAGGATCCCGCCAATCTATTCCTAATAGAAACTTTAATAACTAATATTGAGATTTGAGAATAAGGTAAATACTATCCCCAAGAATTGCTGTGATTAACAGAAACTACATGCCCCCTATCATTAATGATATTATAACACGTACCCACTTACACTCCTCTCCTGCAAGTGGTACAAGGAACTCTTCCTTCCAAATGTCCGTGTGTGTTATCTTAATCCCGCCATAGTGTGAATATTTAACCATTAGGCAGAGAATTTCGGCAAGGATTTGGTGGAGGTACTTGTGATTGAAAGAACAACGGGGATGTGTCTGTGATTGGCATATAACATAGGGGGGATTTTTAATTATAACGACAGAGAGACCTTGACTTTTATCAAACGCCTAACATTGTCCATAAGCACTGCTGGAAAAGGACAATTCAGATAAAGTGTCACCTGAAAGCTAGTGACCATACGCAAGAACTGTGACCGACCAATGGCAAAACGCAGCGGCCCGTTGAAAGATCCCACATCATTATTGTACCATCTTCGTCCCCAGATGCCATGTAGCGACCATCCGGCGACAATGCCAAAGACAATATCATGCTTCTGTGACCGACAAAAATCCTCACACACTCCCCACTTGCAACATCCCATAAGCGCACTGTCTTATCACTAGATCCAGTTGCAATATAATTGCAATTTGGATGCCATTGCACACACTACAATTGGAAGAGACTGGTTAAGATAAATGTCATTCATTGATCCAATGCCAGTAATGATAAGGAATAAAGATAATCATATTGATTCATGAAGCAAGACATGTACAGATGCACTTGCAATTGCATTAAGTTTTGGAAGGAGAGCGCAGGAGATTAAATGCACTCACATCTACATCAGATAAATGGCCTGCCATTATTCTTAAAGGCTGTATCCTATCTACAGACCAGATCTTTGCCGTCCGATCATGTGAAGCGCTAGCAAAATAGTGTCCATATGGGCTAAACTGCAACAGAACAGAAGCATCGCTGAAATGTATGGACATGAAAAAAACATACATCCAGGGTAGTAAAGGAAAGACAGCTTTTTTGCATTGTTCATTCAATGGCGTATTGAATAAGATACGAAGTAATGAAAGAAGAATAAAACTCAAACTAAAGGCAGATTCTACCTTAACATCCCACACGGGGTAATTGTGACCTTTGTAGCAAACCAGATTTGCATTTAAGTTTGTATTCCACAATCGAACTGCATCAGTAGCCATGATTCAATCATCCGTTGTACAAAATCATTACAGAGAACGGAGGTAAAAGGGAGTGGTAGTTTACTTGTCGAATCAGATGATGAAGACAGAAGAAAATCCCCAAATGGACTAAAGCTGGCAGAATGAACAGGACCGGAATGACCTCTAAGTAACGTATAAGACCTTCCCACTGCATTTGCACTAGAATTAAGTTCATTCAAGACCAGCTCATTGTCACCCTGCGAAGTAGCTGTTAACAGGGTTAGCACCTTTATGCATCAATATGCATGAGAAACTGTTTCTACAATAAAATGGACATGAAAGCTTGAAAAACCAATAAAAGTCGATAGCCAATGCCAGGGGAAATAAAATGCTTTACAAAAACTTTTCAGGCAGGATGGAAGAACAAAATCTGCTTACAGGGTACATTCCGCTGCCCAAGCTTTGCCATGTCCCAGATCTGTAAATCATGTTTTCAGGTAAACCAAGAGTAAAGTAAGATGATTTGAGTATCAGAATAGCACGTGAGAGAAACAAACCTTCAGAGACGAGTCGGAAAACCCACCAGCTACTAGTGAGCCATCATGAGATATTGATGCAGAATTCAGCCTGTGATACATTAACAATATTCTCTAGATCATCATGCAATTCTAAAACAATTTGGAATCAAAAATCAAAAAAGTTACGTCTTACATAAACATACCCATTATGTGTGTTAATAAAGGTGTAGAAGCAGACAGAAGGCAACGACATGTTACTCAACTGCACACGGTTTCTCAAGTCCTCAATAATAGAACGTTCCACCTCCTCCGATCTTAAAAATAAACATGACAACATAAAAAAAGTCACCCAGCAGCTTGACACAGACAAGTTAATTTCATATAAATGATGCGGGTATGATAAAAATACGAAAAGTTACCAAAGATACTACTGCAATTCAATTATAACTACTATTAACTATTAATTGTTTCACCAATTTAATTAGTTAAATTGTCATTTTGTACATTTCACCAACCCCTATTAGCAGGAGTATAACTTCTTTATCTCTAGCAATTTCAAGAGGAGTTCTTCCTTGTAATATCATTTAAAAATGACATTTCACAACCTCTGAACTATACTGTCCCAGCATTCCAAGTTTTGTTCCGATGAAAACCATCTCCTGCATTATTAAATATGGGAACTTATCCAATCCAACCTAACTCTAAAGGAGGTTAAAAATCCACCAGCCGCATAGTTTTGCTAGTGAACATTAATCCTTCCATGTTAACCTCAAACTTATGTTCTGAGCATAGTTCTATAATTTCTCTAAAAATGCTCAACTAATTAGTGGAAATCGGAATACTCAGATTCTAGGATGTTCCAGGTGACAAGTACTATTACTTCTTCCCAGAAAGAGTAAAAAGTGGTTATGTTACCACTTCCCTTCAACTCTGCTTATTTTCATTATAAGTTTCCCATAATAAAAACTGGCAATCAGAAGACACCAATCTACCAGTGAACTAGTAACTGTGATCCTCAAGAAGAGAACATGTGCATTATACGGGCAAGCGAATTCAGTATATCATTGCATATGAAATAGAGAGAAGAGAGAAAGCAGAATTATACAATAAAGTTAAAGAAAGTACATTGCAGGCAAGGCCAGCTCTGGTTTTACACGGGGTGCTCCAGAGACCACCGCAGTATCTGCACGGGAAGCTTTTGTGGTTGCACCAACACCCTTGTCCTTCTTTACCTTTTTATTTGTAGTGCCTTGTTTACCACCATCACCAGATCTTTTCTGAACAAAACATGGAATAGAATCTAAAGCTCACCTAACAACAATAAATAATGGTATTTAACACAATACTATGAACAATGGCTGGAGCAGATTAAACCTAGTTCTAATAAATTAAATACCTTATTTTCTTCCAGGTCACCTTCTCTCAGTTCTCCATCTCCTTTTTCAGAATCTACATTTGAAACTCCTGCCTTCTCCAACTTGTCTTCCAAGGAATCCTCCAATAACTGCTACAATTCAGAATGGCATAAGAGCCCCTAGAAGGCAAAAGACATGCTCCCTCCAAATGGAAAAAAAAAAAAAAAGGGAAGAACAATACAAATAAGGTATGCTGGTAGTGGTACAGCTCATTTACTGACATATTGACCCAGCCACCTTGATTTCAACTCCAAAAAATGCACTGTTTCTTACTTATTAAAACAGAAGGAAAACCGATGGAAGGATCCCACCAAGAAGAGCACCATCAGTAAAGCGCACATTAAAAGTATATTTTTCATTAAGAAAAAAAGAAACTCTCCAGTATAGATTGTTAACAATCCAGGGGATATCTTGTTTCCAAGTCTCCACAGACAGATGCAATGATCAGTCAAACTATCTGAATCATTCAAACATTATTTTGAAACAAGCAAGAACAGTTGAGAGACCAAGACAAAATGGCTATTTTCACAATGAATGACAAAAACCAACGTGAAGTCCCTATGCCCTGCGAGCAATAAAGTGCTCCCAACCGCATGCAGGGTACTTTAAGGATGAGAACATTGAAACAAAATGACATCCTAGACAGCCTAAGCTTGTGAGCATGAGATTGTAAAGCTTCATGGGAAGCAAAAAGAAAAAAAAATTGTCCAAACCCAGTGACAATGATAACATAAAAGCCAAAGCAGAAACAACCACATATCTCAATAAACAGCAAGGCGTTTTAAGACTTTCATCAAGATAATACTCATGAAGGCTGAAAAGGATGAGAGAAAAAAGCAGTGGTTTTCACTAACCCCCCAATGAATTTCTTTCTGATTTACAAGATTAGCTGCATCTTGGCCACTGCCAAATAGATTAACATATTCGGCATCGTCGGCAATTGAGCTTGGCTGCCCAGGAGAAACTGCCAGTGTATCATCAATTTAATACTCCCGCATAAAAGTAGAATGTGCATACAAGAAGTTAACGAGAACGCAATAATGAATAACCTACTATAAGAGAAAAGAATTGAACCTTGAAAATTGATGTGCTCGTTAATTATTCCAAGCATTGTAATTGATGGAGAATTGTGTAAGAATTGTAGGAGTAAGTCATACGCGTACTGGAAAGATAAATGTAAAGAATAAGAACAAATCCAGCAACAAAAAAACACAGAGTTACATCTTATGTTACAAGCAATAAAATATTTTCCTAACCTCTGTAACACATGCCATGAAGACCTAGGTTGATATAGCTACATAGATCAGATGAATAACATAAACTACAGAAGTATGATTTGAACAATTCTATTCTCTGTAAAGACAGGCCTAATTTTGCTCTCAAATAATGCAATTTTGGCTGCAGGAGTTGTTCATACAACCTTGTTCATGATGATAACTTTTGTTTATATCAACTATTCATCAATATAGTATAGATTCAACAAAATACTATCACTACAACACTCAACTTGTTTTACCAGCTTTACATTTTATGGAATAACAGACTCTTAAAGAAAACAATATTCGTTTATAAAACCTATTCATATATAGGAAATGCACTGCCAGATTGTACGGATTTTTGAGTACCCTCCAAATGTTCCTCTTATAAAGAGTTCACATTTATGCCCCATGCCCTAATCATAGCATGATGCATAAATTCCAAAGCATAACAA
Source organism: Plantago elongata (assembly GCA_036897095.1). Taxonomy (NCBI): domain Eukaryota; kingdom Viridiplantae; phylum Streptophyta; class Magnoliopsida; order Lamiales; family Plantaginaceae; genus Plantago; species Plantago elongata. Next base: position 48,924 of record JAYMSP010000166.1, on the reverse strand, counting down.
TATGTAACTTCTGGTACATATTGCAGCATACAAGAACATTTGGCCTCCTCTCAAGTAAAACATAATAGAATTCTAATTTACACGCTCTACTTGGATGAATCAACACTTTTCTTATCTCAGAGGCATGAACAATCCTAGTGAGTAGTGACTAATGTAGCCCACAACCAACAAGAAAATGATGCATTATAATGTTACAGGAGATAAAAAAATTACTTGACACATTTTAATGTTAGCTTTATTCTGCCTAATCGAATGTGCGAATTCCATTTCCTGCATGAATGGAAGTTTGAGGATTGTTATGACAACTAAACAAAAAATAAGAATCCAGTCATCATTCTATGACCAAGTGATATACCTGCAGATGTGAAGGAGAAAGAACGCCTTCTAATTTTAAGAGGTCACGCGAATGTGTTATCTCATGGTCTCCCCGAAAGTTATTAAAAAATGCTCGAGCTGAAACACATTATTTCAGAAATAAATCAATGGAGGAACAGAGCACGGCATATAAACATGAAATACAGTCCGCAAGGGACAGCCCCAGGTCACAAAGAGCTTGGGTGTGTTTGAATTTGCCTTATCAATTGTAAAAAGGAAAATACCTTCCTGGATATGGCCCTTGGCCACAAGATCCATAAAAGCATGGATAAATACTGGATACAGAACACGGACAAATTCATGCTGCAAAGGTAAAAATGACACAAAACAGGACAACAAACATCAAAGCTAGTATTCCACAAGTATCTATGCCCGTTAGTCATAGAAGGATAAGAACAAATTGCAGCAATCAATATCATAAATAAATCTAACTCAGAACTTTCATCGACTTGAGACTAAGGTTTGCTAGACAGTCAAAGCTGTATTCTAGTGCATATTTATGTTTGAACTCACCAATAACAATTAAAAGATGATTTGAAAGTAGTATTACTTACCCGGTATTGGTCTAATGAATCATAAGCCCAGGTACGAAGCTTGCCGTATGCTTCCTGGTACTGTGGAGGACCGTCCACTCTGAAAAGAGTCAGTCAAACTCTAAGCATCGCTCATAAACTCACACCTTATAATGACAGTATCCATAACAACACTAAACAAGCATGTCGAAAATAGTCATTCTCCCTTTTTTGACACATAGAAGCACCAATGTGACCAAACTAATACGCGAAATAATCTGAACGCAAGCAAAACAAAAACTAATATATAAAAACGGTCGTCCAATCAAACAGCTACGAATTAGTCTCCAGAAACATACAGTGAGCTGAATTTTGCAAACGAGAAAGAATGTAACAATAAAACATTGGGTTAATATCATACTCGACAAAGGCTAGAATCTGTTTGGCAACATCAGGATCGATTTGTGCAGTATTGTTGTGTTGTTGCTCTTTCTCTTTGAGAAAAGCAAGACCAGATAGCGAGTAGCCCCTCTTTTCCAGATACGCTAGCAGTACCTTGTCGATTTCTTCTGGGTCCATTGTCAGCTCTCAATTCAGCAAAATCTCTTCTTCCCCAAATTGGTCTTTCTGTGAGCCCTAATTTCTGTCTGTAACAGAACCTCCACTTCACTGTGTGCTTTTATACACTCTCACCGGGTCGGGTTGTATGCACATGTCAACGTTTAAGAAGATCTAGCCTTGACCTGGATTATAAAACTATGTGCGCAATGGCTAGCGCGCGACTAGAATGTGAATGATCAGTTCTGGTCCCATTAATACAAATCCTCGGGAAAATGATACGTATCAAGAATTTCTTCAATACGTCGTATTTACGTATGAAAATTTTGCAAAGGTCGAATATTATTTAAATATTATAGATCTTTTTATAATTCATGCCGGTTTTATCTCTTTGACTAAAAAAAATAAACATTTGGTATTCTTTTAACTTGATCATACCAAAATTTTTGCACCTTGGATATTATATCTAGCATTTCAATTGTGCATGTAATAAAATGGCATGTGGTACAAAGTTAATTTGCATTTTTTCAAGTGAGAAAAGTCAAGATCATAATTTATTATATATTGGTGACGATGATTGGTCCTTAGCCAAATATGGAGGACAAAGAAATAATCTTACCATTGAAGTTATTAGTTTATACAGTAGTCACAGAGTACCATACATTTCTCTGACCACTAATTACATAACTAGTAACCCATTGAACCACATAGGAAATTTTAATTGATTACTCCTTATTCCATTGAAACACATTGGAATTTTTAATTGATTACTCCTTTTATCCAGTATTCCAATGATTTTCATAAAGAATCCAACTTTCACTTTTGACCAATGACTCATATATTTGTGGAATATATAACAATTCAACTTTATATATCTTTGTCCTTTGATTCATTGGTTCATATTTTATTCGAGATCAGAGTGAAGGCACTTGTTGCAATGTCGAGTTTTCTGCTTTATTCGATTGTATCATCAATCTTTTTAGTATTTGGCGTGGTCAATTGTACATATGATACTGTTGGACGTATTGTTCCGGAAAAGTTGAATGTTCATTTGGTACCTCATAGCCACGACGACATTGCCTGGAAGAAAACCATTGATCAGTACTACTTTGGGTCCAATAACTCAATCCACGTATGTGTTGAACTGAATCCTTACCCTTATAGTGAATTATTGTTGAGATATTTGGTTTTTTGAAAAAATTGTTACTGTTTTTTTTGTGTTATGTATAGGTAGGTTGCATTGAAAATGTGCTTGACTCATTAGTACCGGCTTTACTGGCTGATAAGAACAGAAAATTTGTTTTTGCTGAGCAGGTAATTGTTTTATATCTATTGAATTGAATGCATAATTAAGTAGTATGACTTTCCTTTCCGGTCAATTAATAAATTTTTCTTTCAGGCCTTTTTCCAGATGTGGTGGAGACGGCAAAGTCAGTTGATGCAGAGCACAGTCAGGAAACTTGTCACTTCTGGACAACTTGAGTTCATGTACATAATAGATTGAGTGTTGTATAAAATAAAATAAAACTTTTTTATGGCATTATTTTTATCTTTGTGTTCTAAAACATACATGCACAGAAATGGAGGTATGTGCATGCACGATGAGGCGACAACACATTACATAGACATGATAGATCAAACAACATTAGGCCATAGGTATATCAAGCAACAATTCAATGTCACTCCTAGAGTTGGTTGGCAAATAGATCCGTTCGGACATTCTGCTGTTCAAGCTTACCTTTTGAGCGCAGAGGTACTTAACGAGTCTAGAATCAAACACAAGTTTTATTCACTGAATCAATACATGTGGCAGTGTTCAATAAATCATCTCATCACATGAGTAATGGTCCTAAGCATCAATTTGCATGTCATAGGTTGGATTCGACTCTCTATTCTTTGCTCGCATTGATTATCAAGACAGAGCCAAGCGACTAGGTGACAAAACGCTTGAGGTCATATGGCAGGGTTCCAATTCTCGTGGTTCATCCTCTCAGGTAAATTATTTGTTTAAAAACTCCTACGTACTGTTTTGTTACATGCCCACTATTTAAATGCCAATGTTTATTTATTATGTCTTTTATATCCCTTGTGTTTCTTACGTAGCCCCAAGTACCTTTCAATGCAAGATACTAAGTTGCAAAAGATATAGTTATATCATTTTTATTTCTTATGTAAGGTATTTTCTGGCGCATTCTATACTGGATTTTATGAACCTCCCAGTGGCTTTTACTTTGAAGTCGGTGAGGATAGCAATGTTGTTCAGGTAACTTTTTAGCTTATAAAATTCATGGATTTTGAATATATTTTCTTGCAAAATGTTGATACCATATATTTGTATGACTGGAGGATGACATCACCCTATTTGACTACAATGTTCAAGAGCGTGTAGATGATTTTGTGGAAGCTGCACTCATACAGGTATATGGACACTCTGCATCATATTTTAGGAATAGTTTGCGCTCTGTATATCATCTATCAACGAACTTTTTTTTTCGCAGGCTAATGTTACTCGTTCGAATCACATTATGTTTACAATGGGAACAGATTTCAAGTACCAATTCGCGGAATCATGGTTCCGTAATATGGACAAGCTCATACATTATGCGAATCAAGTGAGTTATTCTTTAAATGCATTATTGATGTTAGAACTTCCATAACATAAAATGTATTGCACCTCGGAAAAAGTTATAGGCCTCTTTATTTACGTGGGGAAACTTTCTTATTATTTTTATTTGAATAAATGAATTCACCATACTATCAACATTAATTTGATTGAAAACAATGCATTGTTTAATGTTACATTCTTGTTAGACTTACCTTTTCATGGATGCAGGATGGCAGGATCAATGCTCTGTATTCGACTCCGTCGTTGTATGCTGATGCAAAACACGCTTTAAATGAATCGTGGCCACTTAAAACTGATGACTACTTTCCGTGAGTGTTAGAAAGTCTCCTCTTAGCTTAAGCAATGATCATGTATTGCATTTAAGATTCGTGCAGTTGACTCAGTTGATTTTTTTAGATACGCAGACGGGGAAAATGCTTATTGGACAGGCTACTATACAAGTAGGCCTTCCCACAAAGGCTATGTCCGAATGTTGAGTGGCTACTATATGGTCAGTCCAACAACCCTAACATTTCAATTATCTATTTTGTTTTCTTTCTTTATATTAGGGTAACATCTTGAACGTGCATATTTTCTATATTGAAACCGTGTTGTATTTAATCAGGCGGCAAGGCAGTTAGAAATGCTTAAAGGGAGAAATAAATCAAGGCCTACAACAGACTCTTTAGCTGAAGCATTAGCGATAGCGCAACATCATGATGCAATAACTGGTACTCAAAAGCAGCATGTGGCCGATGACTATGCAAAACGATTGTCAATAGGTTACAAGGAGGTGAGATAGATTTGTCTTTCTTGTTCTCAAAATCTCACTTGGATGGAGTAGACGAGCATTCCACATATTGAAAATTAAACATGCAAACCGAAGGTAGCGTAAAACATTTAAACTAACATACACTTATTCGACTTCATGCAGTCCGAAGAAGTTGTAGCATCTTCCCTTGGTAGCTTGACGCAATCTGTAACAAACTTCACACAGGTAAAAATTTGAACACTTTGTCCGCATGGTGACTTGTTCAGTTTATGAAGTTCAATAGGTTGTAGTTTTCTTTAGAAGGATATAGCTTCTTGTTATTAATATCTTATTTTTGCCTTTTAGTGTCCTCTTTTGAACATTAGTTATTGTCCTCCAACGGAAGTTGACCTATCTACTGGGAAAAAACTAGTGAGTATACTACAAATGAAATGTTGTCTTTCAAGTGTATACAATTCGATTGGATATTTATCGTTGAAAATGATTTAACTTGATTTTGTAGGCAGTAGTAGTATACAACCCACTTGGATGGAAAAAAAGAGCTGTTGTCAGACTCCCGGTAAGTATTTTTTTCTTTTGGTAGGGCTACTAGCTAAATCGGTACACCTAACCTGAAGTAGGACTCAACTAATTGTTCTATTCGTATTTCTTGGACTTTTATGCCATACACACACAATGCAGGTACTCAGCGATAGTGTCACTGTAAAAGATTCTGCTGGAAAATTTATATTGTCCCAGATCAATCCATTAGTTAATGCGTCATTGGCCATGAGAAATACATATGCCACAGCATATATGGGGAAATCCACCACTGTCAACCCCAAGTATTTGCTATCATTTACTGCTGAAGTTCCACCATTAGGTTTTAGAACTTATGTCATTTCAGATGCGAACACAACAGGTTGCCAAACTATATTTCTGAAATAGCCGTAATGTAAAAAATCCTACATAGAATGTCAGTGCATTAACTATTAATTCTCTCGTATGTGCATGATATTGCAGCTTCTGGTATGGTGAAACATACATCATACAAGTTTGACACAGGGAAACCTGGTGATATTGAAGTAGGCCAGGGAAACTTAAAGCTTGTATATTCTGGAAGTGATGGAAATCTTGTGAAATACATCAACACAAGAAGCTTAGTATGTCATTTATATATTAATCATTTTCTTTCTTTTATGTTATTAGTGGTCAAGAGCAGTCTACCATTGGTGGTCGTTTTGGTTTCAATAATTAATAACATTTCTTAATGTCCAAGGTGAACATTTCAGTGGAACAATCATACAAATACTATGCTGCAGATGATGGATCTCTTGATGGCCAGGTAACTGGAACAATTTGATTATGTTTTTCCCGACAATTGATGTCAATCATTAGGAAATTAAACAATTTTAGTCACTTGGTGAAGGCTTCGGGAGCATACATCTTTCGTTCAAATGGTACTTCTCCACTACAAGTCAAACGGAAGGTATTTACTCAATGCTTCAAATTTAATCCCACGACTTGTGCACTCGGTTCGTGTAGTAAAACTCGCTTGTGTGAATTCTAGACTGGACTAGCCGTTTTTGAAGGACCGCTTTTTGATGAAGTTCACAAGATGATCGATTCATATGTATATCAGGTTAGATGCAAACTTAGTGAGTTATTATATAGAAAATTTCTTGCATATTACATATCACAGTGATATTCTATTTGATGCACGTAACAATCGGTATTTCCATGAGACTTGTAATGCATCAATGTCGTAAATGGCAAGTTACCTCGGAACATAGACATCTTAAATCAAAAGAATATATTTATTGTAGCTTTTTATCCTCTCTTACAATGACATTGCTTACATGTATATTTCTTAGATTACAAGAGTGTACAAGGAGCAGGAATATGCTGAGATGGAATTTATGGTGAATCCGTCAGCTCTCCAACTTTCATTACATGTCAAATTGCACGCACACACACATGTAAACTCATCATGCATGTTAAGTTACAGGTTGGTCCCATACCGACTGATGACCAGATTGGGAAAGAGATTGTGACTCAAATTAAAAGCACAATAGAAAACAACAAGACCTTTTATACAGACTCCAATGGACGTGATTATGTTAAAAGGGTGTGTCACTTTCATTGAACCTTCACTACGAATCTTACTACAAATCTTATTTACCGTGACTTAACAAACATTTGCACAAGATTTATTGGCTCCCTGCCACTATTGTTTTCATTGTGGTAGATTCGAGACTACAGAGCTGATTGGCACCTCCAAGTGAACCAACCAATTGCAGGAAATTACTACCCCGTATGTCTAAAACTCAAAAGCATGTATACATTTCCACTTCCGTATTCATATATTTGATGAATTTATTTCAGGTCAATCATGGGATTTACATCAAAGATCATAGCGTAGAGCTCTCAATTTTGGTGGATAGAGCAGTAGGTGGATCTAGTATTATGGATGGCGAGCTGGAGATAATGCTCCACAGGTTGCTTCATATATTTCTTATTGTTCATCATTGTTATACTCTTTCAGAAAATAATACTAACTAAAAGCATCCATGTAGGAGATTGCTTAATGATGACGGTAAAGGTGTTGAAGAGGCTCTAGACGAACAAGTTTGTGATCATGATATATGTTCAGGCTTAGCAGTAAGCTTACTCTTTACCACAAACATTATCACACCATAATGGAGTAAAAATGATATGACTTGATGTTTCATGGATGGTTAAACCACTGCATTTTGTTTTAGACAATGTGTCTATAAAGTGAGCAATTGACTCACCTTCCAGCATTATACTTTTGCTATCTTTACATCATTTGGTCATACATTAATCCAATATCATTATATATGTCGCAAAGTAACTCTACTTTCAATGTTCTTGATAAGAAATTACCTGTGTATCACATGGTAGTGTTTTCTTGTGGATTTATAATATGAATTGCGACATGAATACTGGCCACACAATGCATAACTTTACAGGTTCAAGGAAAATATTATGTAAGATTTGATCCAGTTGGACAAGGATCCAGGTGGAGGCGTTCATTTGGACAAGAAGTCTACTCGCCGTTTCTCTTAGCATTCTCTGAGGAGGTATCTTATAACATAAATAGTCTTGATCTTGTCTGTCTCTTTGCTCATAATTTTCAACTGAGACAATATGTAAGCAGGATGCAAAGTGGACCAACTTTCCAAGACCAACATTTTCAGCAATGGATCCCTCTTACAAGCTACCGGATAATGTTGCAATCATAACCGTTCAGGTACATGAATGAACTTGAAAGTGATGAAATATGACCTAGAACTATATTCTGAAGCTGATCGTTTCACACTCTTATGAACCTTAGGAGCTTGAAGATGGATCTGTTCTGATTCGCCTAGCTCATTTATTCGAGGTTCTATTTCTCATACTATTTAAAGACAAATACTGAAATTATCTCAGGTTCCTTTTGTATTTCATTTTTCATTACTTTCAAGTTACGTTCACCATACAATAACAGATTGACGAGGACAAGGATCTGTCGGTTATGGCAACCGTAGATCTGAATAGAGTTTTCAAATTTAAAAAGGTGAAACACATGACAAAAGTTAAAGAAATGTATATTTCGAGAACATGTGTCTGCTTCGATTAACACTGATGATTTGAACTGGTGTTAGCAGATAAAAGATATAAAAGAAATGAGTCTTTCTGCAAACCAAGAAAGAGAAGAAATGGAAAGGAAAAGATTGGTTTGGAAAGTTGAAGGCTCCAAGGGAAAACAAGGCACTACAAGAGGAGGTCATGTGGATCCTATAAGAATGGTCGTTGAACTTGCCCCAATGGAAATTAGAACCTTTATCATTGTGTGTACTTAACCAATGATAGTGCAAAATTTGCTAGTTCGTCGTTGAAATCCGCATAAACCTTGATGGGTGTGAAATAATAACACATAGTACTACTACTATATTTATACTATAGATAATGAAGTTTATTATTGTTTGGTTTTACATTGATTGGTTTTGAAAGCTTTTTACTTCATCCTTTGAAATGTCACCTATGACGTAAACGAGATTAGTATAGAATTGGCGCGCATGATCTATATACTATCTGTAAAATATTGAAAGGAAAGATTAATAAATAAAATAGTCCGAATTAGAATTGTCAATGAACATGAAGAAGAAGAAGAAGAAGAAGAGAAATAGTAGTAGTAATGGCAAATGCAAGCTCCGTATAAAATGGCAAACTCACGCCCATTCTCAATTTCTCCTCCATTTCCGCTCCTTGTCTCTTTCTTCACCATTTCCTTTGCATTTCCCTTCTAAACCTAATTCTCGATTTTCCCTCTCGTTTCCTTCTTCTGTTTGTGTCCTTGTTGTTCGTAAACAAACAATTTTGCCGATGAGGATTTAGTAAATGCTGATCGTGTAATTGCAGCAGTATTCGGCTTTCAAGAGTGTGTGTTGTTGATCTCCGTTACATGAACGATCGAATCATGTATTTCGCCAGTCTAGATGATTCCCCCATGTTTCGCCAACAGGTCGGTCTAATTCATTTCCCTTCTGCTCTCTTTCATCACATTACATGTCAAATTATACGGCGGTTATTGAATATATGGATGTACATTGCCTGTCATGAGTAGAGTTATTAATTTCTACAACATTTTGTTACTCTGTTGTAGAAAAGCTAATTTAGAACATGTATACTGACTTGTTAGAACCAGTTTAATCTTTGGTTTCAGCTCAGGTTCCATTTGTATGGTTATGGTGTAAACCGTCCTCGCGCCATTTAGTGTTTAATTACTTATTACTAGAATAAGTGCAGAAATATATGACCATCACAACTGGCTTGGCTTAGACCTTTTCGTTTACAAGTTGACAACAAAATTTCACCTGTTCTCCAGTTATCCCTTATGTTGTAGATGGAGTACCTACACTACACACTGCTGTTGCACAACAAAAACCTACTATCTTTGGATACTAGTAGATTTCTATAGTTGGTAACCTTTTTGTAGGCGGTACATTCTTTGATTTTAGGACGATGAATTTACCTCCCACCGATGTTGCTATATGCAAAGTATAGGAAGTATATACTGACCTAATAAGTGAGCTGCACTGTGTTCTGTGACAATTTTATCTATTAGTAATGTTTCTCATACTATCTTGTTTCATTTGGCAGATTCAATTGTTGGAAGAAAGTGCTGATGTATTAAGAGAGAGAAGTCTTAAGTTCCATAAAGGATGTCGAAAGTACATGTAAGCCTTGTGCTATACATTTACTGTTTCTGGAAATAAGAAAAATTCCATTCCAAGTTCAAACACATTTTCCAGCATGATAAGAATTAACAGTAACAATGCATTTTATGTCTTACGCAGGCCTTATATGCTTACATACATTGCACTCTGTTGATTTATGTATAAATGTTATGTAATTTACTTATATACTAAATCTTGTATCCACGAGTCCAATAATATTGATCTGCTTATTTATTTCCGCACCCTCTCTCTCTGCTTTTTTTTTTAATGGAAATAACAGTTCTGCCGATGGGCATAAATACTTTCTGGATAATACCCTCAGTACAGGAAATATCTTCTGATTTAATGGTTTAGATGTTAAAGTGCATGGATGAAATGTCCATATGAGGTTTGTTATGTTGCTTTTTCATATGAGTTCTTCATCTCCCCGACTCCCCCTTTCTCAAACATTTCCTTCCGGGTTCCACATTACACACAGATACAGGCATACGGCCTCCAAAAGTCCAAAGTTGGATTTTTTTTTTTTGTTTGACAATTTAGGGTGCTATGTGTTTCTCGTCGACAGAAGAGAATGGACAGCTAGTAATATTTGAGTATATCGTTGTTCGAAAAATTATTGGGTTTCACGTCCATGCTTTTGTTTCCTTCCGTTGGAATTATAGCTCACGTTCTTTGTATTATGATACTGATGTATGTTTCTTCTTAACTTTAATGTGTAAGCCTTTTAATTTTTTTCTTTAAATTGGTCTGGGAACTGCAGAGATGGCCTTGGAGATGCATATGACACTGATATTGCTTTTGCAAGTGCCCTTGAAAATTTTGCAGGAGGACATAATGATCCAATATCTGTATCAATAGGAGGTATGCTTAATATATATAAATGATCCAATATCTGGTCATTTACTTATGATTGTGTTTCAACATGCATACTCTTCAAACTTAGATCATGTAAAAAGTTTTTTCCTTAAATGGCTTGATAGAAAGCACTCTTAGTGGTCTTTGCTTCTTTGCGCTTGTTACATGTTGGTTTTAAGTATTAACAGTTAGATGCGAGTAACATCTAAGGCAAATAGTCTCAACTACTGAAAAAGAAGCAGACTGTACTTAATGCCGAGAGTTGCCCGAAACCTACATGTCAAACTGGATAAGAACTGTGGGAATATTTTTGCAGAGCAAATATTTTTGTTTTACATGTGTAATTGGATGATGATGAAACTTATTTTCTTTGCTAGGCCCTGATATGGCGAAATTTGCAACTGCACTGAGAGAAATTGGAACCTACAAAGAAATTCTTCAGTCTCAGGTTGAAAGTTTCTCTTCTGTCATCTCATTCTGCCCTGATTCTTCATCCTCTGTTTTAGTTTTGTTAGAGAACATTCTTTAGGTGCCTTAAAATGATAGTTATACTGCTCTTCTGCTTGATATTTCTTTTTCCCTGTAAAATTCTTCAGTTTCATTTCATCTATACTTATGCAATGTGTTTCTGGATTTTATCCTTCAGTCTCCGTGGTACTATTGTATTGATTCTTGTTTCTCTTAGGTGGAATACGTGCTGACTGAAAAGCTTAATCACTTTGCAGATGTTGATGTACATGATGTTAAGGTAATTCTGTACGTTAGTATTAAGCCGTGTTTGTTCTCAAATTTTCTCTTGTGGACCATGGTCTAGTGCTCCATAAAATGATGGCATATGAATTTGATGCTCAATCTATAATATACATTAATAATGGTTAATTAGATATAGGTAAACTGTTCGTACAAAGAACAAACATCCAGAATAAAATGATAGACTTTTATTCAACATATTGTTAGATTCTTTCATACATTTTTCACCTGGTTTTGATGTCTGAACGGACATAAAGCAACTTAGAAGAATTGGGGCATGGTGGTAAGAGGTATTACCCAGAGATAGCGTTCTCTTCCATCCTTAGTTAATCAGATGTTTGGCTGAAATTTTTGAAGTATCTCCCGCAATGGGCAGTGAATTCTGAAAATTTCATGTCAAAATAGTTGGCAGTTTACTGCATATCTAATTTAAGCTTGTCAAGAATTTTGGTTTTATGCTCCCTGGAAGTATTTTTCTTAATTCACCCCTCTCACAAAGTATTTCTTGTATAAGCCGGGCATACTCTGCGTCTGACATTGTAATACTGTGATACTTTCCAGGAAGCCCGCAAACGCTTTGACAAAGCTACTGTTATTTACGACCAGGTGCGGGTTACTTTTTTTGTTGATTCACTATTTCTAAGACTTCAGATTGGTATTGTGGTTTGCACATGATATTTCTGTGTTTCAGTAATTATTAAGATTGATTTGCTCCATTAAATACACTTGTGGCATTCTAAGATGTACTACTTCTTGGATTTATGCAACCGTTTCAGCAGTCTGGACACTAGATTAGATGTATATGTATGTGTTGAGACTAGATATAAGAGGTCCGTATGGTATGCTGGTAAGATCTCTCAAATAAAATTCATATGGCTGACTTCGATGCAAAGAGTACTCTAAGCAATAAATGGATTCTAAACTGGAGGAGCTGCTGCTATTCATCAGCATTTGATGAAGGCAGCTCATAGCCAAACATCACCCTTGTTAACTGCAACGCTTAGCAGTTAGCATTCCATTGACTTAAGCACTTGTGGTGTCACATCAACTGCGTCACAGGAAGAACCAGAGAGAGAAAAAAGACCTAGAGAATGTGCCTAGAGTTTCTCACAGGCTTTAAATAATATATAGGTCGAGTAGGAGAATATAATTAAGAATTACAGGTACCAGCTTGCACTCTTTGCAGCTCATACCAGATATTTTTGGACAGATTTTCACCTTTCTATAATTTTGGGTGGTTTTAATAAATTGATCTGGATGCTTAAAGATACTGGACTAATTGATCAATACATTCAGGTTCGTGAAAAGTTTCTAGCTTTGCGAAAAAGTTCAAGGATTGACATTGCCAGTGCCTTAGAAGAGGTATATAGCATCTCAAACTAATTACTAACATTTTTCAAGTGGTTGCAAGTGTTTAGATAGCTGTCTTGGGTAACCATAAGTTGCCAACCTCTAATTTGGTAGAGAGACGTTCCAGGAATTTCACAGTGCAAGATCAACTTTTGAGCAAACACGTCTTAATCTGGTAATCATTATTTTCTAGTCTGCAATTCACACTCCTCTCATGGTATCATCAATATATTTAGTAGGAAACTGAAACATTTTAAACACTCAGAGCAAATCATGTACTGTAGGTCGACGTGCTCTCCGCTATTGAGGCAAAGAAGAGGTTTGAATTTTTGGAGTCTGTTGGCAATACAATGGATGCCCATCTAAGTTTTTTTAAAAAGGTCTGTTATAATAATGAATACCCTTTAATAAATAATATGATTGTAAGATTGTTGTTTATATTCTGCTTCTAAAGTTCTGCATTCCAGGGGTATGAGCTACTGCATCAGATGGAGCCATATATTAATCAGGTTCTTCATTTGCTGTTAATATTCTCCTCACTTGTTGTATTACTCAAATGACCCCGTAGTCAAACTGACTATCACATATATGGTCTATTTTCATTTATATTTCGGCCAGTATATTGGCTCACAAGTTGATAACTCAGTATTTCTAGCCAGAACGTATTTTTGAAGCGGTTGTATATTGCTTAACATGCTCCCGTTGAATTCATGCTCTTTCCTATATATGTCCCTTTGTTAAAGACAACTGTTATGATTAGTGTGGACAACTGTAATGTCTCCAGAAGACCTGCTTGTAGATTAATTAGATTTTTTGGATTTAGCCGGATGATTTGATCAACCTGGTGTGCTTGCCTTGTTTGGGATACTGAGAAAGTATTCTTCTTGGTTAAGAAAAAAAAAAGACTACTGGTGTACAGTGTACTTTTACAAGTGTTAATATTCTTTTTAATTCTTGATGCCTTAACCTCTCCAACAAATTCAATTCGTACACATTTCTCCGCTATGCTGCAGGTCTTGGCTTATGCTCAACAGGCGAGACAAAACTCCAACTATGAGAAGTCAGCCCTTAATGAACGGATTCAAGAGCATAGGAAACAGATTGACCAGGAGAGTCGGAGGTCTTTCAGTGGTTCTCATAGTTCTTCTAACAGCGAATTTTCCCTACATTATCCGAGGAGATCTCATAAGCTAATAGAAGCAGTTATGCATTCTGCTGCCGAGGGAAAGGTACACATTCCATGTTATTAAGAGTCTTTTTAAGTCTCTGAGTACCTTTACTTTTGTTCGACCAACAGTAACAGACTTGAATGCTTTAGATACAAACTATAAAACAAGGATATCTCTCGAAACGTTCCTCCAATTTGCGAGGTGACTGGAAGAGAAGATATTTTGTTCTGGATAGCCGGGGAATGCTATATTACTATCGCAAGCAATGGAGCAGGCCTGCTGTATGAATAACTGTAGTTGGTGGTTCAATTACTTTTTCTAAATAACATCTTCCAAATGACTATCATTTTGCTAATTAAAGATAACTGGATCCACAGTTTCAAGGAACTGGTGGCAGTCACCATGCAACCCATAAATCTACTACCTCTGAACCCGGCTCTGGACTATTGAGTCGATGGCTGTCATCTCATTACCATGGCAGTGTGCATGATGAAAAATCTGTTGCACGCCACACAGTGAATCTTCTGACATCAACCATAAAAGTTGATGCAGAGCAGTCAGATCTCAGATTTTGTTTTAGAATTATTTCACCGGCAAAAAACTACACTTTACAGGTAATTTTGAGTATGGAAGTTTCAACTATTGTCTGTTCTGATGTATTTGGCTGTGGAAGTTGTTCATTTCAGTTTTTTATTTTACTTTTATTATTTCCCTTTCTTTCGTTTCTCTCTACTAGCGCTAGAAACCACATGTGACTTCCTGTGATTTTCTTGTTGGATCAGGCAGAAAGTGCTACAGAACAAATGGACTGGATCGAGAAAATAACTGGTGTCATTACTTCTTTGCTGAGTTCACAAGAACTTGAGAGGGTAACAAAATGAAAATTGAATTTATTATTGTTAGGTAAATTGCAGTTAACTCTTGTATGAATACGAAAGGACCAATTAGTCCTCCTTGAAATTCGAACGTCAAAGCAGCTCCCTCTGTAGATGAATTGTAAGAAATGTATCTCAATCTTGGGCATCTTTTTTGTGGTTAATGTCGTGTTAAAAACTTAATGGTGCAAATGCGTTCAACTTATAACATTTAGTGTATAACATAATTTGTTTAGAACATAGGCCTG
Organism: Plantago elongata; assembly: GCA_036897095.1. Lineage (NCBI taxonomy): Eukaryota > Viridiplantae > Streptophyta > Magnoliopsida > Lamiales > Plantaginaceae > Plantago > Plantago elongata. The sequence continues at coordinate 33,633 of JAYMSP010000166.1, read as the reverse complement.
AGACAGAGAGTATGACTTATAAAAGGGCACCCTCATAAACACTAACAAACTAGAATTTCTTGTAGCAAATGCAATTACTTTCTATATGTAAAAGAAAATTATTCAAGGTTTGGGTTTCTTTGTGGTACTTACAAATTATAATTACAGGGAGGAGCTCTACCTTTTATTTTTCATACATAAATTGCTTCGTTCTTACTTTGATGGGGTGATGTTGCAATTTTACCCTTCATTCTGTTGATGGTGATGATTTCTTTGTGGACCAGCAGTTCTGTCCTAGCCCGTTCAGTGAATCTGGTTCTGCTGGAAGCCAAGGTGATCATGACACAGTCAACCTCGAAGAAGATATGTTTCAACAGGATATTTCTAATAAAAGTATGATGAGAGCAACCAGAAGTACTCTACAGCTGCAATACAGCATGAGAAATCAAAAGCCAGTTGATTCACTAAAGAAATTACCTGGAAATGATAATTGTGCTGACTGTGGAGCTCCTGAACCAGATTGGGCCTCACTGAATCTTGGCATTCTTATATGTATCGAGTGCTCTGGCGTTCATCGTAACCTTGGAGTGCATATATCCAAGGCGAGTTGACAAATCTACTCTGTTACAATTTACTATTGGGGTTTTCAACTTTGCTATTCATTTAAATCAGAGAATCCATGGATATAAGCAAGTAAAAATATCAAGGGTGTATGAAAGCCTTCGAGATTTATTTTAACACTTCCTTGACTAAATGGCGATCAACAAAGTAATCGATCCTAAACAGCCCATCTTGACACCGTTACATCTAGCGTAAAATATTCAAATTTCAGAATCAATACTGTAGTCTAACTGTCTCTAGCGAATATCAGTTTCAAAGAGGTCAAATAGAATTTATGAAAACTGGATACATACAAATGCCATTACTACTGAGCAGGTTTAAATGCTCAATGAAATGCCATTATGCACCTATTCTCATTTCCCTAGACCTTGTAAGGACTTGATTTGCATGTTCAACGACTGCACATTAGAACTCAGAACACACTTCAAGATTTACATGAGCTCCATGAAATTAGGATAACATGCAAATTGGGTAGCTTTTACAGTTCGCGGTGATAGCTCTTTTAGCAAGTTCTGAAGAGATTAAACATTTATAAAGATGGTTGTTTAATCACTTTTCTCATGTGGCTGTATCAATTAACAAGTTTGCACTTGGTTTCTAATGTTCTTTCTGCTTTCTTTCTTTTCCCTCTCACCCTTAGATCACTTTATGTAATCTTGACTCTCTTTGGTATTTAATACATTTAAATGCAGGTGAGGTCCTTAGCACTTGATGTGAAAGTGTGGGAACCTTCTGTCATAAATTTATTCCAGGCATTGGGTAATGTCTTCGTAAACTCTATATGGGAGGGACTGTTGCAGGCAAGCAGAACTGTTCAAGCTGATGAATTACCAATCCGGTAAATATTGCAGCAGCGGTGGATACTTCTTATATGTTGTTATGCAGTATATCATAATAATGTGCTTCATGTTTCTTTTGCAGGTCTCTTGGATCAGATAAATACAAACACTTTTTTAGTAAACCCAAGTACAGGGATCATATATCTATCAAGGAGAAGTTTATACATGCAAAGGTATTGCTGCAGATCAGTTTCTTGGTTTCATTATTTTCCTACTTTTTCAACATTTTGGAGGCCATTATCCTTTTCTTCTTATTTCGACCATTTTCTCAGAAATAAAAAGGGATCTAATGTGGCTTGTGCACTTGGTTTTTCTGTTGGTTAAGAAATATACAAACTGCTCACCAGGGTGGATGCAGAAAGGACACCTTTTAATTTGGATTTTTTTTTCTAAAATGGATAATGAAAGAAGTTTAATATCAACTTTTCGTCACGTCAAACATCTCTGTCAGTTCTACTTGAGATGGAAACAACAGAAGTTGTGTTATTTTTTTCTTTTGCAGTCTTGCTTGTGGCGAACTAATACAAATTAGCCTTTGCCATGCCCTTTTTTCCTTTCCATTGAGCACAGTTATGTGTTCATCATCTTTGTGCTTTTGCAGTATGCGGAAAAACGTTTTGTTCACAAGATAAAGGACAATTATCTCACAGTTTCTGAACTATTATGGGAAGCTGTCCGTGCAAATGATATAAAAGCTGTTTACCGCCTTATCGTCACATGGGATGTAGATGTCAATGCAATCAAAGGTTGATCGTTACCCTGTCATTTTTTGTAAAGTATACCTTGCGAATTGTGATTGCAAATCCTTATCGACTTTTATGCTAATATAGGTGATGGTACTACAAGAACATCAGACTTGCAAGAAGATGAGAACGAAATCACCGAAGTACTTTGTGAAAGCATTTCCTTGCTTCACCTTGCATGTCAAACTGCCGATATTGGCATGGTAGAGTTGCTCATGCAGGTTGGGGCTAATGTAAACTTATGTGATTCGAGGGGGCAGACAGCACTTCATCATAGCATTATCAAGGGACGAATAGCAATTGCGAAATTGTTGCTCACAAGGTAATCCTCTAGATTTGCCTACATTGAATCTTTTCTGTCTCCCTTAAAATCTTGGGTTTATCAAATTAGATTGCTGCTAAAACATGTGGACTGCTGAAGTAAATATTGCAGATCACATTTGGTTTATATGCACTTGGGGTGTCCGTAACTCTCCTAGTTTTCGTCTATAACAAGTCTAACTATCATATCGTTGGTACAGGGGAGCCAATCCAGAAGCTGTCGACAAGGAAGGCAGAGCTCCTGCACAGATTGTGGCACAATTGAGCATTGATGATACTGAGCTCCTCGCTCTCATGAAAACTGCAATTAGATAGAGCATACTTGCAATTTTTCTCTGGTGATTTAAACCACATGCCAGAGAATTGCTAACTTAGAATAGACTGTGGCATATCTTGCAGAACATTAGTATATATAACCTGAGACTTGGGTATTAGGCTCGAAACTCTATCCGTACGGTGTGAGAAAACGAGAATTAATAGGCTTTCCATTGCTTACACATGTTGTAGGATGTAGCAACTTAATTTTAGTTACATTTATTCAGAAATAAAGGATGATCTTGAACTAAATATTAATGCACATTTCCTTCTTTGATTCTGCAGCAGTAAACAGATCTTCCATGGATTTACTGTGATCTCTCACAGCATCTCTCATCATTCCCTCAACTTCGAGACATTTCTTTCTAATCTCTTTACCCTTTTCACTCTGTCCAACCACCAATTTAATCTTCTCCACAATATCCTCATGACTAGACTGTCTGGCAACCTCCACACAGACTCCAATCTCTTCCATTAACAGCTTAGCATTGAAGAACTGTTCACCAGCAATCGGCCAGCTCAGAATCGGCACCGCATTGCTAAGCGATTTGAACACTGAATTCCACCCGCAATGCATGACTGATAAATGCACCCACATATGTATGAGCCAAAATCTCCATCTGTGGAGCCCATTTCTCAACAATGAGGCCCCTTTATCTTCATCTTGAATCTGACGAATAAATCCTTTAGGCAACCATTGCTCCGCAATGAAAGTACCATCAAATTCTAATGGCGGCCGAACCACCCATATGAAGCTTCTGCCGCAGGAATACAGTTCTCTTGCCAAGTTCATCATTTGGGATGCTGAAATGCTGTTCTGTGAGCCAAAAGATACGTAAATCACTGAATCATCTTCCTTTTATCAAAGCCATTTGTGGATCTTGGCTGTAGATGTAGTTACTTTTCCATCTGATAAAATCGGTCCAATTCCCCAAACGGGAATCCTTATTTTGTATGGAAGTACATCAACCCTTTTCTGTCCAGCTCATCCACTGTGTTGAAGAGTAGTGCATCTGCATTAGCCCATGTGGTGAAGTTTCCCTGTTGGAAACTTGTAAAAGGGTCGTGATCCGCTGCAACTAGAGCAGCACTTGACAACTGGGAGATGTCGAAGTTTCCAGTTCTAGATAATCAGGCAGCTGAAAAATCTCAATGGTCACACCATGTTTTTTATGTGGTAAGTTGAGCCACATGGAGTAGTGCCATGCCGAACCCACCACACGTGCTGTAGATGGCGTTAAATATCCCAAATTCATGGCAAACATCAGCAGCCCATCCGAAGAACATGTCTGTTATAATACAAAAGGGCTTTTTAGTTTGAATCAGGTTCGACAGGAGGTTCTTGAAGGGAACTTTTAGAGACAGGGTGGCTTCGACTAGGAGGAGAACGTGTTCAAACTGGTGAGAATCAGAGTTTTCTGTCCCAGGAGGGAGGCCGTGCTGAGAGCCATCGAAAGGGATTTCGACAAGTTGGATTGTGGAACCTGTAGGAAGGGAGTTGTGGAGGTTCTTGATGTTGAGAGGTGTGTTTACAAAGGTGACACTATATCCCATTTGCTCGATTCGTCGAGCTAAAGCTAGAAAGGGTATGATATGGCCCTGAGCCATGAAAGGAAACAGCAACACATTTTCCATCATGCAATGTGTAAATTTTGCATTAATTGAACATGTCGCTTTAATTGGATAAATATTTTAGTCCACGGTACATTGCAAAGTTTTATTCAGTATGTTCTACTATAATGCAAGATCGGGTCGGATACAATTCTAGAAATATATGCCTTCGCCTAGTCTTCCAATGTTTCCGTAGTTCACATTGTCTAAGATGAAATAGCTGACAGATTGATTTCGACATTTAATCATAAACTATGCTTTAATCACCAGTTGGTCATTGTTTTGGTAATGGAAATGTTAAAAATTGTGGAAAAATCTGCGCTCGATAATTAACTAAGTCAAAGAGGAGCTGTAATATTCCTTCGTCCCCACAACCGCATCATTAAAGTAAACAGATAATTTACAACTTTATAATTAACAAAAAGTCTTATAAAAATTTATCTAAGAATGAACTATGTAAATGATATATAAAAAAACTTTAATGTTGAACCTATAAATATTTTAAAAGTATAAATGAAAATTATATTAAGTACTGCTACCTACTATTCGTTATTCAAATTGTAACAAGTTCTTGAAAATATCTAGTGTACATATATTAAACATTGAAAATTCTTGCAAGGAGCAAATAAGTCATCCCTGCATCAAGAACTAAATCATCAGCTCCCAAACAACATTCCAGGCTAAGAACATGGACACTCCTGGACAGAAGATCCCAGTTTTCGAACTCAATTCCGGTCACAAGATGCCTGCAGTGGGGTTGGGAACCGGTGGTGGTTCGTCTTCACCCCCTTCACCTGATGAATTCATAGCACTACTTGTTGATGCTGTTGCTGCCGGGTACCGCCACTTTGACACAGCATCGCTCTATGGCACAGAAGAATTCCTCGGCCGAGCTGTGGCTGAGGCGGTGGACCGTGGACTTGTTGGTAGCAGGGACGAGCTCTTCATCACTTCGAAACTGTGGTGTACCGATACACAACGCCATCTCGTTCTTCCTGCTCTTAAGGAGACTCTTAGGTACCTCACGACCACTGATCTACCAGCATATTCTTTTTTAATCTATGTCATCATATAATTATTTTGTGGAGCAAAGATTAGACCTTTCTGATTAAAGATGATATTTTTTTCACTCTCTTTACAGGAAGTTGGGGCTGGAGTATGTGGATTTGTATCTCATCCATTGGCCAATAACACTGAGCAAGGATGCAGATACTTCTCACCAGATGATGAATTTTGATGTTAAAGAAACTTGGATAGCCATGGAAGAGTGCTGTAGATTGGGCTTGGCCAAGTCTATTGGTGTCAGCAACTTCAGTTGTGCAAAATTGTCCAAGCTCCTGGAAAATGCCACAATCCCACCTGCAGTTAACCAGGCAAACAGAAACACAATCATATATTCTTTTTCTTTTTTTTTTTTGAAATGGCAAACATAATCATATAATCTTGAATCTTGTGAAATTCGAGATTACGCAGTGATATGCTTAACTGGTTTCTTATCGAAATGATTGCAGGTTGAAATGAATGTCGGGTGGCAACAACAGAAACTGGTGCAATTTTGCAAAGAGAAGAACATACGTATAAGTGCTTGGTCACCTCTTGGGGCATATGGAGCCAGTTGGGGTACTCATGCAGTGATGGACAGTACAGTTCTTAAGGAGATTGCAGAGGCTAAACACAAGTCTGTAGCACAGGTAACCTTTTAGTGTCACAACTCACAAGTATTAGTAGTTTATTGTTCGAGAATTACAGCTCTTGTGTGTTCTTTTTATATGAAATTGGCTGAAGAGTATCTCAACTGAGTTAGATGGTATGCAAATGTACTGATCTGACTCTGGGGTCTTGAATGTAGGTCGCATTGAGATGGATACATGAACAGGGAGTGACGGTAATTGTCAGGAGCATGAATAGGGAGAGGATGAAACAGAACCTGCAAATTTTCGATTGGGAACTCACTGATGAAGAAGTTATAAAGATTCAAGGGATATCACAGCACAGAGCCTCCAGCGGAGAGATGTTTGTTCATCCTGATGGGCAGTACAAATCGTTGGAGGAACTTTGGGATGGCGAAATATGATCAATGTGTATTATAGCATTGCTCTGTCCTATATATCACAGGGAAATCTTATCCAATTGTTTATGTTAAACTTACCTGTACTACAACATATGAATCTAGTTGTGGCCTTGTTTATTTGTAATAAGATATTTTCAACTTGTGGCATCGAACCTCTTAGAAAATTTCGGAAGATTAGTTTAGTACTTTAGTTCCATCCATGTCAGTATGTGTGTCATATCAGATATGCAACAGGTTGATAGAACTTAGAAGGCAACAAAATGTTAGGAAAAGCAGCAGCTACAATTGTATTGCAAATGAAGTCACCAAGTCAAAAGGTCGAACATATCGAGGCATCTTCTAACAGGAATCCTCTTCACTAGCAACTTCACAATGCATTGAAGCATAATTAGAAAATCTATATTCATAATTAAATTTTCTCTTCTTTAGTTCCCATTCTTCAGCTTCATTCGCAGGCAGAAATTTGCTTAGCACTTCGGAAGACAGCCGAGGTACATACAGAAATGAACAGTTCGCCCTTGAACACCCAGAATAGGCTTTGCAGCCAGGTCTTGATGAACACAGGACCAGCCTCTCAAGAGCAACAGCACTTTTCATTATGTATCCTACAAGTTCAATGTCGTTGCACGTCCCGCCAACATTATCGGGATTATCCCTACAATGATTTCGAAGGTAATCAATTTTTACATTCTTGAGATGCAGAAACTTCCCGTTTGGCAAATTCAAGTCCATGTTTTCATCATCAAAAACTCTAGTCTCGAGAAGTGGGCTTTCACCCTGTAGTTGTAGATGGAAATATATTAGATAAGGAGTACATAAGAGATGCAATTAGATTAGATAGACTGTTTCTATGACAATATACTACCTCCATCCCGAACTCAATTCCCATTTTCCATTTTAGTCCGTCCCGAACTCAACTTTTCATTTTCCATTTTAGTCCGTCCCGAGCTCAACTTTCTACTTTATTCACTATCTCTTCAACTTTAATCACTTTATCATAAAACTCGTGCGCGGATCAACGGGAAGTTGAGCCCGGAACGGAGGGAGTATTTCTTAAAGGCTGTTCTTATTTACCCAGATTATCCTACAATTAAAGTTCTTTTATACAGTTTACATTTGAAAATTACTGACCTGACTTCATTTTACAGAGGATTACACTTCACTCCAACTTAATGCCACGGGGTTCTTTTTTTCATTCATTCGAATGTAGATCCGTGCAACTTTGAAATATATGTGTTTAATGGAAGGACATTATCTGAAAGTACAAGTTTCCCAAGAATGATAATTTTGTATGTTACACTTATAGCTACTGTCCCCCCACACTTAAACTAGATCACATAAAGGTTAGAGTCTAACAGCTACAGAGAAAATTTAAGTGCAGGATTTAATCATTCAATAAAATACTGAACTTGTAAAAATATTAATCTATCTGATGCATGGAAGTGTCTAATACGGTACTAAAACATATTTTCAATAAAATCTATTCACCAGTTTTCAGCATATTTCACAAAAGCAGACATATATAAGATCACCTAAACAAACAGCCAATCTGCTAGTGATAAAAGAAGTATCAAGTATATGATTAAACTGTCCTAGGCTATACACATTGAGTCATGATCTTGCAGGATAAGTTACTGATATTATATTGTAATCTCACTGATAATGCGATGAATTCCAAACAATGTACTGAAAAAGTGATGCATAATCAAACCTGCACATTTATGACCAGCGTCTCCAGTTGAGGTGCGTTTTCTAATAGGCATGAAATTCCAAGCACGTCATAATCCCAAAGAGGCGAGTTCACTGTCAAATGTTTTCCATCAACTTAGCTAATGACAAGACCTGTCATATGAGGAACACAAAGGGAAACAATGTTGGGGTGGATCAGTAAAAAAATATGTCAGCATAATAGATATATCATATAGCTAAGCAAATTTATATCTCGAGGCGATATTTGACATCTTTTTTAAAGCCAGCCAAATTCTTAGGCATAAAATACAAAGGCTATGGTATTATAGAGGCTTTCGCTTAATGTCTAGAGCAACATATAAAATCTTAACTGGGCTCAGGGTAAGGAGTAGGGGTTGGTTAGACCTGTAACTAAAATATTCCAATAGAAGCTACATGGAGGAGCACCATGGAGATATATAATGCAAGAAAGAAATTATTCTAGTTCAGGAACTTGGGGTTCATTTAGATTGTTATTTGCTATAACATTTTTTAAAATATCAAAATGGAAAGGAAAAAAAGCACATAAGCTCTGACCTCAGTGAAACCTAGTACACAAGGATGCACTTTTACTTTGGGTTTGAGCACTAAAACCTGCTTTTAAAAGAATGGTCAAAAGAGATTGCACTACACTAGGAAAGCACAAAAATGTTATTTTCTTCTATTTGCAGTTAAAAATAAAAGTGGTATGCGCAATGGTTACACCAGGATAACAAATAAATTAAATGTTTGATGCAAATTGAAAGTTATGTAGAAAAGTTTTATTTGCATCAAAATCCTACTTGACAGAAGATTAATAAATAAAATTCTTAATCACATATACATATGCATGTATCCGGTATGTATGTACCGCGTAACTCGTAAGTATTCTTACCTGGATCAATTCTTTTCCGATCAGTAGTTCAACTACATTAGAGAAAGCTACGAGTACAGTAGGCAACATAACAACCCACTTCCCGTTAAACTCCATTTGTTCATTAGCCAACTCTTCCTCCTCCTCCTCCTCCTCTGTATTAAAGGTATGATGGGCACAGAATGTTACCGTAGCTTTAATCAGCGAAGATATATCCTCAATCTGACATTCAGTTACAAGAAATAAGCCTGAAATCTCTAACTCTTGAAGCCATGGAGCTCTAATCTTACATTGCAGGATAAGGGCTGCCACCAGTCTCATCCAAAATACCATTCACTAATAGTTTCCACACACTTGGACATGTAATATTGACGCGTCCCAAGGCACATCCTTGAAGAGACAAACTCTCTAACACAGGACAGCCTAATAAGATGTTGTCCATGGACTCGTTACTCAAGAACATCTCTGTTAAGCATATTCCACTTAACTGGCAATAATAACTCGTACAAGTTGAAATTTTGCAATTTCAATTTGGTAAGTGATCCATTCTGTAACAAAAAATCAGGAAGAGCATAGTCGCGAATCAAATAACTTAAATCAAGATTCAAAATCTCAACTTTCTTCTCCAAAGCACACTCAATCCAACGATCCAATTCGGCATCCAAATGCAAAGAAATGAACCCATAAATTCCCAGTGGGAATGTTTTGACATTGAACCTGTGCTGACTTAAGGTTGTGTCAATAAACTCACTAGCCCTGTGTTCTTCCTCCGTATGAAAAATGTAACGAACATTATGAGCTTGGGTCCATATATATCTCCATCGTTTAGAGAGTATCTCCAACAATAGCGAGTCGGGCAATTTACTCAGTCTATCTGCATCAAGAGTCTCCATTCTTCCGATCACCAACAAGTTTGATCTTTCCTTTATGCAGCCATAGATGGATTGGAGACAAAGTGAGGATGAAAATGGCGCAGAATATGAATTGTGCGCCTTTTCTCGTTGGAAATTATATCAGCCCATTTCTGCTGTTATGTTATATCAGCCCATTATTTTAGTGGGCCGGGTTTTAAAATTGAAAATTCAATATATTGCATCGTATAAGAACAAGATTTTTTCATCTAACCAATATTTTTTTTACAATCTTGTAGATAAGAAATTGCTTTTTCTTAATCCCTCCATCCTACTTTTAAATTTTGAGATAAAATAGAACAGATTTGGAGAAGTAGTAAAAAATTAAGAAATAAAATTGAACAAATAGTTAATAAATTAGACAAGAGATTTTATATACTACAAGTGATAAGAAGTTGTAATTGAACGTTTCAAAATGAAATGTTATCCGTTTTCTTTTATTTCTCATTTTGTAATTTCTACTTGTATGTAACAATGAACAATTTTGATAGTAATGACTATTATCTATATGGTTATGATTATGATGTTTTTACACATTTAAAATGAGATCGAGTTGTATCTCTCAAAATATGACATTTTTCCTTGTTTTTTTTTTTATCTTTTTGACATTTGCATTACTGTATCCCTTCATTCATGGCCCTTGGATTTGACTAGCAAATGCAACCTGGCTATAGTTGATTGCCTTGCCACACATTAACAGTCCAAAACAATGTTTAGTGACAGCACAACACCAATGAAATAGACTACTATACTTGCCTGACCTTTCTCCTTCAAACGGTGTCTGACACTTGTTCTTACAACATATTTTGCTTGCTCAGATCATATAACTCCAACATACTTTTATGTTGATTCTCGTCTTGATTAAATGGTACAAGCTACCTAGCTAACTAATGCTTATCCTCGTGTAATATAGTCCTTTTCTTTTGGATTCTGGCCATTTTGGTACCAATCATTGCTAAATATAGTATCTTTATCTCTATAAATGCTTCCTTAGTTGATTTATATATCTTTGTTGCTATCAGAGAGTCATGTTGATGAATTGTTGAACTTGTAACAAGGCACTCAAACTAAAGTTATCTCCTTTAGTTTATATATTGCTTTGTTTGTCTGATGAATCTCATCTATCAACCCGAGCCATTTTGTGCTGTTTAGAAGCTATTATCATTCTTGACAATCTTGTATCTTTCTTTATAGTTAGGGATCAAATTTGGTTGCTGAGGCAAAATGTTTCTTGTGGAGAGTAAAGTAGGAGCAATGGCTTGTATGTTGGTTGCACTAGTGTGTTTGGGCACATGGCCTGCAATTTTAGGCCAGATGGAGCGGCGTGGCCGCCTGCCGCAGCACACTTATCTTGATTATTCTTTCGCGAATTTCTTGACCGCTGTTGTTATAGCATTGACAGTTGGTCAGATTGGCGATGGCAAGCCCGGTATGCCAAATTTCATTGCTCAACTTTTTCAGGTATGAACAGATTGTGTGTTGTTGCTTACTTTATATTGCTGTGTTTTCTTAAAGTACATAGTCTGGTGGCTTTTGCTTGTAGGTATTTAGGCTGAATCCAAATGTTGAAATGCCTAGATAAGCAGATCATGTTAGATCATGGATTGTGTATTTTTGATAACTTCAGGATAATTGGCTATCTGTTTTGATGGCCATGGTTGGAGGAGTTTTTCTTGGCTTTGGAAACTTGCTAACACAATACTCTTTGGCCTTGGTTGGGCTCTCACTGACAGAGGTGATTACTTGCAGCATGGCAGTGGTTTTAGGTAATCGGCATTCTCTTTGAGGCAAAATATTAGCATTTGATGACTTTAGCGAATGCAGCATTCTCCAAGGTGGATTTGAGAAGTTCATGAGATATGTTGTCTTCGATTCCAGGGACGACAATGAACTATTTTCTGGATGATCGTATCAATAGAGCCGAAATCCTGTTTCCTGGAGTTGGGTGCTTCCTCATTGCAGTTTGTCTTGGATCGGCTGTTCATAAATCGAATGCAGCTGATAATGAAGCAAAACTTACAAGACTCGCAAACAAGAACAAAGAAAGTACAGGGTACAAGTCCACGACTTGTTGATGGTTATTTACTTTCAATGTCACTACCAGAAATTTTGTGGAGCATCATTTTCTGAAGGTCAATCATATATGCTCCAAATCTGTTTTCAGGGCAATGGCAGTATCAAATTATACAGATTCAAACTCATATAATGGTATATTATCACTTTTGCTTCTGGGACTAGGCCATCTTTCAAAAATATACGTCTCTACTTCTCTAGGTGTTTTGAGGCTAAACAATTAAATTATGTAGATTTGCTACTCGTAGATTGCACGAAGGATGTTGAAGACGGAAGTAACAAAGAGGGCAAAGCTAAAGTCGGATCAGCTGAATATCTTCTCGAGCTTGAGGACAATAGAGCAATTAAGGTCAGGCCATCTTTGTTTGTCCAACACTTCCATTTAAATGATGAAATATGTGTGTTGTGCAATAATCATGTCGTCGGACAGGTACTTGGAAAGAATATCTGGCTGGGTCTAAGCATAGCATTCTTGGCTGGTGCCTGTTACTCTCTCTTTTCCCCTGCATTCAACTTGGCTACAAACGATCAGTGGCATATGCTAAGTAAAGGGGTCCCCCACTTGGTTGTTTACACAGCGTTTTTCTACTTCTCGGTTTCCTTCTTTGTGGTTGCTATGGTCTTGAATGTTACGTTTCTGTACCGACCTGTGCTCAAACTACCAAAATCTTCTATGAAAGCCTACCTTAAAGATTGGGATGGAAGAAACTGGGCGCTTTTGGCAGGCTTATTGTGTGGATTGGGCAATGGCTTGCAGTTCATGGGGGGCCAAGCTGCAGGTTATGCAGCAGCTGATTGTGTTCAGGTTAGCACTCATCTTGTGAAAACAATATCGGTTACTGGATATTGTATTGGCGGTTTGATCACATATGACATAAAAATTTCAGGCACTTCCACTGGTGAGCACCTTTTGGGGCATACTGTTCTTTGGGGAGTACCGGAGATCATCTTGGAAGACTTACATTTTGCTAGTGAGCATGTTGTTCATGTTTATAGTCGCTGTAGCTTTGCTTATTGCATCTTCTGGGCAACGCAAGATGTGAGTCGTCTACAAGATCTCTTGTACTGCCTGTGGCGATACCTGAGATTTCGCTAGTCTGTCATACAACACTTGTAAGTGAAGTTCCGAGTATAACACAGATATGTGAAAACCAGTCGACGGAAGATCAGTAGTAAAACAAGCTTGAGCGAGCTGTGAATCCGTCTCCAATAACAGTTGCTGCCTTCTTTTGACCCGCAAGTTTTCTTGCTGTTGGGGTCTGTATACCTACAAGATTTGTAATTGGGTGTCTTTTTTCCGGCAATAATGATTCAATCATGCAAATGTGGACTCTTTTTTCTAGAGTTTTCATCAACTTGGCAAGAATCGTTACTACATCGCTGAACTGCTATCCTGGCTATGTTAGTCTTAACTATTCAACAAATAACAAACTTTTCAATTGTTCTATCAATATAAAGATGGGATATAAAGATTTAATCAGCGTCACAACTCACAAATTGTTCAATAGACAATTGAGTCATACATAGCCTTGTTAGAGCTTAATATACACAAATGGTCACTGTTGGAATTCCATAAAGGTATATCTAAAATGAAATCTAAAATTAGAACACCATCCATTGGCTGCCCAATGGAGCCATGTAACTACACTAACAGTTCAGGAAACAGAAAAGAAAGCTCTTGTATTATCTGCTCCCAATTCTCACTATCTCACAGACTTGTAGATTATCGGTGATGAGAATGTTCTCATTCAATTCCCCCTATCTCACAGACTTGTCACTGATGTTGGCCAACATGTAAGACTTGAACATTGACAAAATTTCTTTGCTCTTTTTGTACACCTCTAACTGCGAAATTCTGCATGCATAAAAATCGAGTTTTCAATATCCAAGTACGATAGAATCAACATGAAAAGAAGTACTGTAATTTGCAAGACTGAATCAATGTACTGCATAGGACAGAAATGAGTAACAACTAGTGTATATATGCCAAAGAGACACAAATGAATTTGCTTTTTTTCTGTTGATAAAATGGTTGGCATAGATGCAACTCAACAAATTACAGAACCCACATGTTCATGAACTTGTGAGATCATTTCCCTTATTTTGAACTTCAGACACAGGTATATCACCAAAGACTAATAGTCTTAGAGGTCAGCGTCTACTGCTACTACAGTACAGATCGCCAGTCTACAAGTAAAAGATGAAATGCCATCCAAGTGGTATAAAGAGTATTTCTGTATTGTGTATGCAGATGAGTATGCCAACAGTAAAAAATACAATACATTGCTCGATAAATCATACAATATCAACCTTCTATGGGTCTATACATCAAGCAATGTAAGAACTACTAGTATATGTTGACAACCAACACTATATTCCTCCCATCTTCTGTGGTGTTGCTTAGAGGAATATTCATAACCAAGTATGACCATGGATAATCATATAATAATCAACAAACAGAATCGACTTTTCAAAAATAGTGACTTACCATAGTTACTCTTTTTTATCATTTGATGCTCATGATCTAGAATCTCATCAACTCCCTAGGAATAGGTGCCCATTCCACCTTGTTTAACCCCATTTAGAATTTCATGATCATCAAATCCTGCAAACCCACAAATAACCTGAGCAATGCAAGAATAACCTAATTCATACTTTCATATATTTGCCATATGAAGTTGCAAATACCTGAACCGAGGGCTTCAATATCATCATTCTCTGGATCTGAGAGCTTAATTTGACCTAGTGAAGGTGGATCAATCGCTGCCCAGTCATCATGCAACCCCAGCGAGCCTACTTTTCTGTCTGCGACCCAGTCTCCAATAATATCCATATTTTCATATGAGATAGGATCTGCAGTTTCATGTTTGTTGCCAAGAACCCTGCAGTTGATGATTACAAACTACATAACGTTACTTCTTTTGTTTTTAAAATACTGAAGTTCAATCTTTGAAGCAAAGAGCTCATGTTTTGTACTCACATCTGCTTCAACGACATGTTATATTGAACAAATATAAGGTCACTCAGTCTGCGATGCTCCAAGCAATTTTTCCAGTCATGCATGAGCTCAAAAGGGATCTTATTTAACTTATACTGGATCAAGCTGCAACTTTGACTTAGAATGCATATGGCCAAGCGATTCAAGTTAGGGCATCCTCCACCATATATTGACCACCACTCGGCTACAGCAGTCAAGTTAGTGACAAGTGAGTTGTTTGGACTAGGGAACTATTCAAAGTAAAAAAAATAAAAAATATTTCTTCGAGGTACTATTGAAAACAGAATAAGATAATATCATAATCAGAAAATAACCACAAACAGAACAAATGAAGTAGACTTACCAGGAGGTAAGGTGTCTCTAGCTCGTATAGCCATCTTCCGTCCAAAGTCACCAGAGCCACCCTGGTAAGAGGCAGTTTCCTTCATTATTTTGTCTTGGGTCTCGGGCTCAGGAACAACCTTTTCAATGCAATCATATACTAAAGACCGGATGTGATAAAGCGCATCCACTTCAAGACTGTAAAAGAATTTGGGGTTAAAATAGAACCCTGCTGCATGAAGGGGGTGCCACTCAAGCTGTTCCCACCTGTGATTTATGATATTCCAATAAACCGAATACTCTTTCTCATCAACTAATTCCTTCTTGATTGTTTCCTTAGCTCGGTAGAGACCTGCATAAACAAATCCCATTGCAGGCATCTTTCCACTGCCAACTATCCTCAATAGTCGTAAGAGCGGATCTGCAACACGGGCTATGGAGGCACAAGTGGACCAGAATGAATCGGTAGTGATATATTCTAAGATAGTTATACCCTCTGGTGTTTTCGAATGAGGGCTTTCCATCCACTCTTCTGAGGTAAACATTGACTCCAGATTACTTCTCAAACTTGAGATCCGTTTCAGTGTCATAAAATCACTGGATGAACGTGTAATTCTCAGATCAACCAAATCAACACCAGACGTGAATCGCCTCATCATGTTCAAAACCATGTTATCAGAATAAATATATCTTGAGATTAATTTGGCTTGATCAAATATAATGTTCACCCATGGAAGTTCCCCAATGTCCTTGAGCATCAAATCAATGCAGTGACCAGCACAAGGAGTCCAAAACACAGTTGGGTAAGTATCCATTAGTTTCTTCCCAGCAATAACATACCTTTCTTCACAGCTGGTCATCACTTGCAAAACATTCCTCACACCAACCTCTTCCACTGTCTCCCTCATCAATTCGTGAAGAACATCTGCAGAGTCTATGGCACTCGATATATCTGCGGATCTCAAAAAGATTGTACCTTGAGAACAATAGACAAGAAAGTTAACAAAAGTTTTCCCTTTTACTGAATTCCATTCATTTACCAAAATCGAGCAACCAGTCTTTGCCCAGGCTTCCTTGCATTGTTCAACATCTTTTCTCACTTCGTCAACTGAATTCTTCAAAATCCAGCTTCTTAGATCACTGTACGATGGACCACGAGCTCCTTGGCCTTGAGAAGCAATTGCATCAATCATTGGCTGGAAATAGGCAGACTTCACAGCATCCATAGGCAACCCAACATTGAAGAAGAATCGCCCTACAGCCATTTGAACCTCACTGCTTGACTTCTTCAGACTTCCAGGTCCGGAAGTAGTCAGAGCAATTCCATTATAGTCATCAGGTTCTTCTCGGAATCTTTTTTTCGGGTTTTTACCACAAGATTTTAAAAAGACCCTGTCTTCTCTACCTGCATAATAATTGGAATCGTGTCCATGGAGCACACCTGATTCAACATTCAAATCACCCGGATTATTAGATACCTCATCGTATGCAACTTCAGCCCCACTTATCCCTGGATCATTATGAATGGGCTTAAAGTCCAGTAGTTTCTGCTTTTTTGTACTTTTCCTTTTTTCTCCAGATACCACATTCAGACATTCTAGCATTTCAATCCGTACATCATGATCAACCGTTGTACACGTCACACCATTCCCTTTCTGCCCTGCTAGGTGTTCTTTGATCCTATAAATGCCACCACCCTTGAAAATCTTTCCGCAGTAGTTACACTTTAGCCAAACCTTGCCCTCTTCATTCTTAAACATTTTGCAGTGCTTCCATGCTGGGTCACGCTTTGGTCGAGTCCCAAATGCTGGCTCAATACTCAAAGGAGCCGCATCAGCTCCAACCACACAAATGTCCTTGCTGACTCCATGTTTCTGCAATGTACCGCCCGACATGCTTTTAACCCGGACCTCTTGGCCATTAGGTGTGGTAAAATCATTCTCAAATATATCGTCAAGAGAAACTGCCTCTGTTTCACCATTCTGACCAGACCCATCGTTGGGAAGTTCAGCACTAGTCCCCGGATTGTCACCACCAGATAACCCCTCCAGAACCCTTTGGTTCTTTCCCTTCTTCCCCGAAATCTCATTCAAACAATCCATCATTTCACGCCGTACCTCAGGCTGCACATTCGAACAAGTGACACCATTACCTTTCTGCCCTGCAAGGTGTTCTTTAATCCTATAAATGCCACCACCCTTGAAAACTTTCCTACAGTAATTACACTTAATCTGGACCTTGCCAGCATCAGTAGGAATCCTTTCGCAATGCTTCCAGGCGGGATCACGCTTCTGTCGAGGAGTCCCGGAAGCTGGCGTCTCCATTACAGAACTCAATTTTACAAAATTAAAACTATCTCTAGGTCATACCTGTAGCACGCGAATATATACAAAGGTAAAGTAAAACTAAAACCCATACGAGAATAAGCATAATCGTGAAGAAAGCCCTAAAATTGAGATAATTCTAGCCAACATTGATGTATGCAAACAATTAAACACATCATATACATAGAAGAATTTCGATGCAGAAATACATAAACAAGGAAAGAAAGATTGGGTTTTTCACTCACCAAAAGAGCAGAATAGAAAATGACCTGAGAGCAGAGCTAGGTAAGGGTTGGTTCTTCTTCAATCGATCTTTAGCTTCTGACCTGACAATTCTATGTGGAAATCGCCGCTAATTATTTCACTGAATTGGAGAAGGGAAGGACGGCAGAGTAAATTTTCACGCTTTTTATTTCCTTTTCTTTTCTATATAGTAGAACGAAACGACAACAGTATCCACGATGGACAATAAACATGCCAGGTCAAGTCGGGTCGGATCGAGCCATGGTGGAAATTATTTACGAAAACACGAACTAGGAGGTAGAATTAGAACGTATTAACGAAGTTGATTACTAGTAGAATTCTACTTTCTTAACTTATAAGAGATACTATAGCATTTTACTACCACGATACTATAAAGTATTTTTATTTATAAAGAGGCTTATGTCAGATAATAATGCAAGTAATTTATCACATCTTTAATTTTTACTGCTAGACCGATCGAAATTTCTACCTCTAGCCTTGTTTCTTCCTCAATTTCCTTGACCAAGACTGTTTCTGGTCGATTGGTTTTACGATGTGCTTGCATCTCTAGGTTTTTGGCATAAGGAGGCCAAGATTATGTTTCTAGGTCTCGATAGTGCCGGAAAGACGACTCTTCTTCATATGCTCAAGGATGGTAGATTGGTACAACATGGGTCGACGCAACATTCGATATAATGGAGTTGAGTATTGGAAAGATTAAATTCAAAGTTGTTGAGTTGGGAGGACATATATAGAATTGCACGTAGGGTTTGGAGAGATTATTATGTCCGAGTCGCCGCGGTTATATACCTGGTTGATGCTTATGACAGAGAGAGGTTTACTGAATGAAAGAATAAGTCTGATGCTCTCCTAAACGACGATTTTTTGACAACAATCTCGTTCTTGATTTTGGACAACAAAATTGATATACCACATAGTATTGTAGTGTATATCTGTTTGACTGTTTATGTGATGTAATTTTGTCTATCCAATTAAACTAATAGTATCCTTCAACTATCATCATTCAAAATTTCCAAGCAACCAATATTTCATGAGAATGGCATGTGTTGAGAGTGCACTAGTGATCATGAATATCTAATTGCCATTTTCCAGTTGATAGAAATAGGCTGACCAAATACAAATGTGGTCCATCATAAATGAGGCCATGAACCTTTCCTAACCAATCTGCAATTATACTGCATCTTTCACTTTTTTCATCTTTTCAAAAGAACTTCCTCTATCTGTAAATTTGACCATATGCTTTCAATCTCCATTACACACAACTATGCAATATCAGGCCTCTGAAAGTTAGAAATTTGAGTCAAGTTATCATGTCTTTTGGTCTTTTAGGCGGAGTTAGGAGGACCACAAGAATATATTTGTCTTTGCTGAATTTTAATTTCCTTTGTATTGTATATATATTTTTATGTTACAATAATCTCTTCCAACCTAAAAAATAAGTCCGCATTTCTTCCAAAAATTTAGCTTTGTCCATCATGATCTATGATAAAATTGGAGCTCAACTTCTAACGGTCTCCTAATTAAGGTAAAACTCAACTCTACCTTACCATGATGCATGGTTAATGCTATTATGTGAGCTAAGCCCAACTTGTTCAAGTTACGCTTGAGCTTAATTGGAAGCTCGTTATACTATTCGAGTCGAGTAATACTTGATTACAATTGATTTACTATGTGTGTATGTGCCCATCTAATTGTACAAGATGAACCGAGTTTAAAAGATCTTATAAAAGTCAGGATACTCCGGTTGGTTAAAAAGAATGAATGAATTTGCAAATTTACAGTGAGCAACTATGAAAAGTGAAAAATAGTGACATGCTCTAAAGGGTTGATAATCGTTGCTTGATTGAAATTATGTTTGACAAGTTGGTGATGATGTATTTTTAGCACAATTATAAGTTATAACATTGATTAGTCATTTTAACGAGCTCTTACGGACAATTTAGTTATTTAGAGCACCAACAGCTTTAACACCAATTATGCACGAGCTCAATAAACACTAATTATGCACTTAAGTTGAATAAACACCAAGTGACCAATTATATGTGTACGATGAATGTAACGTTTGTGCTTGGTCCCCTTTTTATTCACAGTACAAGTCGTTAGCTGGAAACCTTGTTTCAGTTCACAACCTTCAATTTTGCAATGTACTAGTTAGTATATGGTATGCATTGTTTGGTTGACACCTGTCTGATTTATGATGCCGTGCTATTATTACTATTTACTCGCACACTTGATTGTGAGGTACCACCTTATGTTGTAGTCTCGTGACAATTGATTTGGAAGTTTATTTCCCAAATTTATATTTCTACTGCAAACATGTCTCACAGATCTTTGAAAATAGTTTCACATGTATCTTTCTTAGTAGTACTATATGGATTACCTTCTTACTCTATCAAAAATTGTCACCTCAAACAAATAAATTAGGTTAGAGTCATTATTTATCGATTAAAGAAGAAATACTCAAATTGAAAAGGATGGCTAATGCATAGAAGGAGGGGGATCAAAACTCATGTTCATCTTTATAAGTATAACATTTTAAATAATATTAATAGTGTTTTAATATTTTATGCTATACTCATTATAATGATGTGTCTAATAAAAATTATAATGTTCATAGTTTTAGTTGTAACGCACTCTTGTACATTTTTATACCTGTCAAAGGCAATTCTGCAATTTATTTTATTAATTGATGTTCTAATCATGAAATTATGAATTGTTTAAGGAAAACCAACGTTATCGGAGTATTTAATTGTTCTACTAATTAATCCTTATACGACCTAACTAGCAATACTAAAAAGGTTCAGTTTCAAAGATGATTCGGTTGGACTGTGCTAAACTACACTGGACTGAACTGAACTAAATTGTACTAGACTGGACTGAATTGAAATGAATTAGACTGAATTGAAGTAAGGTATAAATTATAATTAAGTCGAATTGAACTGAACTGAAGTAATTTTCCGTTAAAAAGATAAGATCGGATGATCTTCCAACTATGATGTGGAGTATAAAACAATTAAACTTGTGATTAGAATTGATTAATAAATAATTAACCTAAGACAGGTTGCATTTTAGCCTACCAACCATTCGTTAATTGTGAAGCAGATACAAAAGGCGGTGTTAAATAATTAGTTTAATTTTCACTTATTTGATTAAAATAAAGAATGGGAAAGTTCATCGGTAGCTAGTTGTACCACATACTTAATGACATCTTTATGTCCCTTTTGACCCAACAATAATCTGCATTGCATTTCTCGTTTTGTACTACATGGTACTGCTACTTTTACAATTTTACTTGGTCAGACCTTATGAGTGAGTAATAATTAATTTTATTATTACAGTCAGTATATCTTTTCTTTATTTATTTATAAGTAGATACCCTGCATGGAAGATGATTAGTCATTGTTAACCAATGCTTTTGTGCCACCACAAGTTCCCCCATCACCACTTAGGGGTGTTTGGATGGAGATTTGAATATTCCCGTTTGGCTCGATAACAGTGATTTAGCCTAAAATACATTTAAAATACCCCACTCAAATGTCCATCCAAACACAATTTTCACCAAAATCCATCCAAATGCCCACTCAAATGTCCATCCAAACAACCACTTAATTTAAAACCAGTTAAGTTAGTAAAGACCTGGTCATGTTCAAAACTGGACTATAATTTCCCTTGATGTATACTATACCTAAGGTATCTATACAAAGCTAAGTCCTTCTTCAAAATAAGATCCAGTTTATTATATCGTTTGAGTAACCATCTTTCCATTGAAATTGAATATTTTATATAAAAAAATTAATTTTAATTTAAAAGGGTAACTCAAATTTCATAGTCCCAAAAAATTAAAAACCAGTTATGTCTTACAAGGATTGTTAGAATAATTCAAAGGACATGACCTTGTGAATGGGAATTGTATAGTTGCCAAATGAACTTTAATTGTTTTTCTTAAATGGTTATTTTTTAATATAAATAAGATGTATTTTAATTTTTATCAATTTTATTTAACTAATTTTTTATGTTTATATCTTTATGTTATGCATTTTTGTTGGACCGTCAATTATCTAGTATGTATTATCCAGTTCTTACAACATATTGTTTAGTTTTGTAATTATATTGTCTAGTTTTATTACTTGTACATAAATTTCATTCGGTGTAATCTATATTGTCTACCTTTTACATTAAATTATTTAGTTTTTACATTATATTGTCTAGTTTTTACATTATGTTGTCTAGTTTCTAAAAGGAATTATCTAGTTTTAATTATATGGTATTAAATTTACACTATTATTTAGTTTTTACATTTTATTGTCTAGTTTTTACTTAACTCGATTTTAATGAATCCGGATCAAAAGTGAAGTTGCGAAAAAAAGATATAATTATTTAATTTTACTATTTAGGGGAAACTTTTAGGACTCTTAAATGTAAGAATATCTTGGACTCTAACAAAAATGTGATCATGACTTCATGATTAACATCCAATGGCCAAAATGTAATTCAATGGGACGTTAGTGTGTGAAAAAGCCAGGTCCCCCTCCCCTATTCCAGGAAGAAAGTTACATATTTACTTTAATTAATCTCGTTAAAATTAAAATAATTTTATATTTTATAGACCTCACAAGAATAAAATAAAATTTTCATTTATAAAAATAAATTTCACAATACAACTCATTTTTAATTACATATTATTGAGTTTAGTATTTTTATATTTCAAACTTAATTTTAACCACATATTATATATTTTTTAGAAAGCGTGTAAAATTAAATTATTTTATTATTAACGCGGACGCGAGTATTATTCAGTGTAATAGTAATTAGCAGCAGTAAGTAGGAAGCAGAAAAGAAAAGGAGGAAGGTCGTCTTGTCCAGTCCACTTTCCGTATTTCCATCGTCCACTTGTGTTGTCCTGTCTCTTGTACATGCCATTTTTGCTCCCTTGCCTTGTTCACTAATTTATTTATTTATTTATTACCACCACCAAGGAGATCTGACTCACTCACTCTCACCACCTAACCTAACCTAAGCTAAGCTAAGCTAACCATGTCTGTCAATGGGGGTTTCAGCGACACCACTCTCAACAACTCCAACTCCAATTCCACCCCATCGGAAATTCCCAATTCTGCTCACCTCAAAGGTAATTTGTCAATTTATCTAGTTTCTCAACACTTAGCTGCTAAATTCGTCTTTCCTCCTTTTCAGTCGATGCTAACACGGCCTTGTACACCGAGCTGTGGAAGGCCTGTGCCGGTCCTCTCGTTACTGTACCTCGTGACCACGACCTCGTCTTCTATTTTCCTCAGGGCCACATTGAGCAGGTTTACTTCTAATTCCGTTTACTTTTTGTTACTAATATTCATCTGTAGCGTCGATTTGTTTGAATTCTATAATTTATGGTTTTGCTTTCGATTCAGTGTTATAGGCGTAGTACAAGCTTATTTTGGGTTGGGGAGAGTTTGTTTAACTGTTTCATCAAGTTCGTGTATATTTTAGGTGTAAGATTGTTTATAGTTTTTTTGTTTTCTGGTTCAATAGGTGGAGGCGTCGACTAGTCAATGTTCGGATCAACAGATGCCTGTGTATGATCTTCCTCCTAAGATCCTTTGCCGAGTAGTTAATGTCCATCTCAAGGTACTTTCAACATTTTCGACACGATTGGATTCATTATGTTATGTGACTATCTCTGCGAGCTCTGTGTGCTTCAAGTATATTGTGTTTTCGATACCTTTTATATTCCTATTTTAGTACATACTGACTGACTGACTGATGTTGAGTGTTTTGTGTGACATTAGGCTGAACCGGATACTGACGAGGTGTTTGCGCAAGTTACTCTGATACCCGAACCTAATGTAAGCTGTGGCTAGTATACATGTCGCTACTTTTGGCTCCTTGTTAGAATTCTTTCAGATCATTTTGGGGCTTTCTGATAGTGAAGGTGTTTTTTGCAGCAAGATGAGCATTCAGTGAAGACTGAACCACAGTCACAGCCTCCACCGCACTTTCGCGTCCATTCTTTCTGTAAAACTCTTACTGCGTCAGATACGAGCACTCATGGTGGGTTCTCTGTTCTCAGACGGCATGCTGATGAATGTCTTCCCCCACTGGTTAGGATGATCTGCCGGAAGCTTTTTGAAGTTTTGAGTTCAAATCGAGGTCATATTATGGTGTTAATAATTTGGTTGTCTTGTTTGCAGGACATGTCAAGGCAACCACCCACCCAGGAACTAGTTGCCAAAGATTTGCATGGAACTGAATGGAGATTCAGGCATATTTTTCGCGGTACAGTTGCTAGATAATTTGATGACTTTGTTCTGTGCTATGAACCACTTATGTTATTTTATTCTTTGAAACGGTAAGATAAATTCATTACTCAAAAAAAGGTTTACATGAGCACAAGTGATACTCAGAGAGTACGATACAACGATCAATTAGTTCTGCAGCTATAACTTCAGTTTTATCAGGTTAAAGGGAAGACAAATGCCCGTGTTCGCTGCTATAAATTACTCTCCCCGCCCCTGCCTGCAGAAAGTCCACACTTGACTTTGTTGTGGTCTCTGCCTGGCCAAAAATTACTCATAAGCTGCATCTGTAAAAAGCTTAAGAAATTTATATACGAAATTACAATTCCTGGGTAATAAACTTAGGAAAGTGAATCATGTCTCAACTTTAATTGTGACTGGTAGTAGGAATTTATTATGATGCAAATAGTGCCTAAAACATCAACTATTTTACAAGCAGTAAGAGGTGTAGAGTTGTTTATCCATGTAATATTATTGTTAGACTGACAAAATATTTGCAGTAGTATATATTTCTGACACCTGGACATTTTGATGTAATGCTGGGTACCAAAGGGTAATGGGCTTTCAGAAACAAGCACAACAGACTGTTCCAGGTTGTATGATCATAAAATAGAGGGCTAGGGTGTTTGAATTGAAGAAAACTATATTATGAAACCAATGCAATAGTCATTCAAGATTGTTTATTTTCTTATAAGTCTGACTGACGTTCTGTGTAAGATAGCCATATAAAGGTCATGGGAACTGGGAAAGTTGAATGTGGCCACCACATGCAGTGGTCACATATACAGTGTCTTCATCTATGAGATGATGTTCCAGGCTCATGGGAAGAGTCTTGACCCGTATTAAGTTTTTATTTTCAGGTCAACCAAGGAGGCACCTCCTTCAGAGTGGCTGGAGTGTCTTTGTTAGTTCAAAAAGGCTTGTTGCTGGGGATGCCTTCATATTTCTGAGGTTTGTTGCCGGTCTTAAATACTTTGTTGCATTATTTATGCATAATAATCCTTTGACAAGTCTCACACTTTTAGAGGGGAGAACGGCGAGCTACGTGTCGGAGTTAGGCGTGCTATGAGGCAGCAGAACAATGCTCCATCATCTGTCATATCCAGTCACAGCATGCATCTTGGTGTTTTGGCAACAGCTTGGCATGCAATTCAGACGAAAACCATTTTCTCAGTATACTACAAACCCAGGTAAATGGTGACATGGTGTCTTTTCTGGACTTTTATGTATGTTCCATCCTCATTCTGAAGTCCTACCCTGTTAAAGTACTGATTTGATGGGATAAAGATAGTAGAGAGTTAGTCCTCTCTGTGGCTAGTGCCCACGACAGTGTTTATTTTTGAAGTAGTGGATGTGAGGTGGGTATGCTTGGGTTGCTGGGAATGGACGAGTTTTAATATTCTGTGGACTAGTTTGCCATTTTCTCTTCAGGATGCTAACGGGCGAGTGGCAATTATGTTTCTTGTTTGACTGTCACAGGACCAGCCCGGCTGAATTTATTGTTCCATATGACCAGTACATGGAGTCTGTTAAAAAAAGTTATTCAATTGGAATGAGATTTAAGATGCGATTTGAAGGTGAAGAATCTCCAGAGCAGCGGTAAGTAACACATTAACATCCTGAAGAATTAGACATCAAGTCAATAGGCGCAGTTAACATGTAATTCCTATTGACGTGTTTTATCCTTAATTCTCATAATGTTGCAGATTTACCGGCACCATTGTGGGTACTGAAGATGCAGATCTGAAAAGGTGGCCTCATTCGAAATGGAGATGCTTAAAGGTATCGACTCTTGAGTTTCATTTGACTAGGATTTACTCCCAAGTGATGACACCATCCCAAAACCATTTTCATGTATTCAATTTCTGAGAGTTTATCTATCAATGCTACTTCAAGGTGCGATGGGATGAAACTTCAACAATTGCTCGGCCAGAGAGAGTTTCACCATGGAATATTGAACCTGCTCTTTCCCCTGCCACAAATCCACTTCCAGTAACCAGGCAAAAAAGGCCAAGATCAAGTATTTTGCCTTCATCTCCCGACTCTTCTGTCCTCACTAGGGAAGGTATGTTGCTTCTGCACTTCACTTGAGTAAATTTCTGTTACTTCTATCCTGCCAAGTTCAATTAGTACTCAAAATTTATGAATATACATAGGTCCCTTTAAGATGTCAGTAGACCCATCATCTCCAATTCGGTTCTCAAGGATTTTGCAAGATCAAGATATATCGACATTTCGATGCACTTTTGCGGGGAGCAATGAGTTAGACTCTTCTGAGAAGCGATTATTGTGGAATCCATCACTAGATGATGTGAATAATGATGCTTTGACCCCTTCAAGACGATACATTTCAGATAAGCAGTCACCTTCGCAAAGGCCTCAGCTGACATTCACAGATCTTTTATCAGGTTTTGGTTCACAAGTTAATTCTGTCGGTGATAGCTGTAGAGAGCAATCAAATTTAAAGGGATGTCAAACTGAGCATGGGGCAGAAATTAGTTTCGAGAAGAACTGCTCCATAATACCAACTGATCTTTCACTTAATCTGATGGATTCGAGGTTGACTATGCCTGGTCGAGGTGCCAATACATATGATACATGCAGGGAGGTTAAATTTGGTGCCTCAAGTAAATTTTCTTTGTCTAATGACCCCAGAGGTGAAAATCCGCAATCCACTTGGTTGATGCCTCCTCCCACGTCGCCACACTTCCAAAACACCCCTACACAGTCAAGAGAGCTGATGTCAAAGTCTCTGTTTGCGCAACACAATGATGTTGTAAAACCACAAGAAAGTGATTACAAGCTCTTTGGTATTCCTATTGTAAGTGACGATGCATCATTGGAGCAAAGATGTGATCAATTGAAGGGCTTAAAGGCATTGGGCGATCCTATTGCTACAAGAGATCAGGCTATGCAAATGAAAATTCTCCACCCAACAACTAGAGACAAAGAAAGCAAAGGATCTGTTTCAACACGGAGTTGCACAAAGGTAATAATGTAACACTTTTCTCTAATCTGCACTGACTACCATTAAATTATTCTTTCTAATAAAGGCTCGTATATTTAGGTTCATAAGCAGGGCTCAGCTCTTGGTAGGTCTGTCGATCTTGCGAAATTTAGCAACTACGACGAATTGTTTGGTGAATTAGATAGTATCTTTGAATTTAATGGTGAACTCAAGGCAAGGAACAAGAATTGGCTTCTAGTTTATATGGACGAGGAGAACGATAAGATGCTTGTTGGTGATGATCCGTGGGAGTAAGATTGTCTTCAACTTTTTAATATATACGTTTTGAAGTTTTAAACCTGTTTTTCGCCCTTGCTTAAACATCATTCCAATTTAGTTATGTTGCTTGCTCATCATGATTCCTTTCTTAAGCAGAGAATTCTGTGCCATGGTCCACAAGATTTTAATTCTGACAAAAGAAGAGGTTCAACGTATGAGTCAGGGAACCAGTAGTTCAAAAGGAGAAGTAATCTCATCAGTTGCAGAAGAAGGCCTGGATTCCAAGAATGCAAATGATTTACTTGTAACTTCATCAGTGCCGGATGATTGTTGCTAGCTCTCCCAGGTATGTGTAATATAGGCAAGGCAGGACTGTACATAGCCAAACTCGGGTATTTTGAATTGTGAGAGGAGGTGAAGTTCCTTCAGCTTCTGGATGTTAGGAGACACTTCCAGTTTATAGCCTCTAATATTTGAGCATATTTCGTTGGCCAACATGGTGCCATGTATTATTTGCCCCCGGACACCATCTGACTGTTCATATATTGTGTAAATAACTGCCCGCCACGTCCAACCTGCGACATTTCACAAGTCTGCAAGTTATGAGCTCATTGATATGAAAGGCTATGCCTCGGTAACAAGTTCATTTTTCGATATGATTATCTCCGTTTA
This sequence comes from Plantago elongata, assembly GCA_036897095.1. Lineage (NCBI taxonomy): Eukaryota > Viridiplantae > Streptophyta > Magnoliopsida > Lamiales > Plantaginaceae > Plantago > Plantago elongata. The sequence goes on along the minus strand of JAYMSP010000166.1, from coordinate 5,473 downwards.
TTCAGTTGATGGATCTCGGTTTTTTTCCAAGTGTTTTTGTTGCGGTTGAAAGGTGGACGGACCACTGCAAAGATTGCAATCAGAAGTCAGCGTCAATGTCTAGCCGTTTGTGGAGTGTTTCAGGATATTTTCCCAGATGCTGTGTACCCAACAGGGGCAATTAATTTGACGTTAGATAATGAAATGAATGCTATGCCATGTATCATTTGGCTCACTTAACCCTCACATATAATTTGCTGATTAGATTTTGAGGTGATATGTAATTTCCCCTTGACCTTATTAGCTATTGCATCAATTATTCAACTCTGTTGTAGCACTTTTATGTTGCAAGATTCGACAAAGACACTGGAAAGTGGAAATATCGAGCCATGCAAAAAAATCATAACAAACAAAACCTAAACTCAACTACTAATAATCTCAGTCCAGTCTGAATTAAATCGAACTATTCTGACACAGCTATGTTTCATAAATGGCCCAGTTGGGGTATCAAATTCAATACAATATGCATTAACTAGCTGATTTGAGTTGATATCGAATTTATCGAGCTCATGTTTATGTTTACAAGTATATCATGAGTTCAATATAAATTTAAACTTGTGAACATCTTGTTTGCTGATGCCGAATTCATTTTTTATCATGGAATTCCATACTCAACTTGACGAATTGCTTGGAAATAACTTGATCCATTTGCAAATGGTACCACGCGACTCCACGGGGTATTTATAGGAGCTTTCCCTATTCTCCTGGGCCTTCATCTTGGACAAGTGTTCTTGCTAGGTAGACACTATCTTGGATCTGATCTTCTTTTTTACTCGATATGATTCTCTTATATTACAAGTTAATTTTAACAGAGAACTAGAGAAGTGTTTGGACTACGCAGTGTTAACATGTTGGTGCTGAACAAAAGGATAATTCTTTAAATTTAGCAGACAGATAAATACTTGGAGCAAGAGCAAAATTCTACAAGTTTGATAATCATCCGAGATACTAGAAAAACCAATTCTTGCAAGTCTAATGCTTGACAGCAACTCCTTAAACATAAATACCAACAGGGAAAACTAAAACATAAACCACACAAAGATGACAAAACTTGTTCGAGACAAGTTCTAGTTGTGATCATCCATCCATCCATCAAACTCACACCATTCCATGATATCCAGCTGAATCCAGGAGCACAGCCTTAATTTGCTCCGGATTTAGCTCCTGGCCCTCTCTGCATTGCTGCGTAAATCAAACAAGTTCAGTTACTGACTATATTAAAACAAGTGCAATTTGCAAACACAACATATGCAGATATTATGCGATTATCATGTTCACTCAGTTAAGCCTTAAAGGAGTGTCACACCACATTTTATACATGCCAAGTCGAGTTGCTATAAAGGTCAATGTGGTTACCTCAGCCCGAAAGACATCTAAGGCAAAACCGTTGAAGCAGCTAATCACGGCTTGTTGCACATCCAAGCCCAGGTTGTCCATTGCTCTCATGGTGGAGAGTAGAAGGCCTGGCCTACGTCCGCAGAACATGTGGATGTTCACAGCCCTCCCTTCACGTAGCCTCACCTCAACCTGTTGATGATTACACCATGTCATTGTTAAAATTAATATCGGATAAGCAACATAAATTTTGCTTGCATCAACAAATATAAGATTGTCATACCCTAGCAGGTTGTCCAGTAGGGCTGGATAATGGGCTTGCAAATGCACTGGGGCATAGCTCTTCTTTGATCCGGTTGGATAGTCCAGGAGTGGTGGGTGTCAATGGGTAGAGCCCTGTAGTTGGTGTCAGTGAAGAGCTACTTGGGATAGACTCCAGCTCGTTGTGGAGGTCATTGATCTTTTGAAGGAGTTCCTTCAAGTATTCAATGGCATCGCCCAGTATTGAAGCTCTGTCCATCTGAAAATAAAAGCATCATGCATAAGTCTGAAGGAACAACGAAAAAGTGCGCATAATTTTCTTTTTTAAATTGCTTATTTCTCCACACTAATTGGTCACGTTCAGGGTGCGTGCGAACCCCCTGCAGTCCCTGAGATATGAATAAGACCAAACAGGCAACAATATCGTAGCATGCATTGAGGTTTTAAATACAATTCAAGCATCAGTTTATAGGTAACCTTGATACACCGTTTTGCGTTTATAATCTAAAGCCCGAAACATTTGAATCAACAATGAAGCTTAGTCAAACATTTTAGTCAGAATTCAGGAGTAATATTGTTTTTTATGTTCTTTATATCCATGTAAAAAGCACGGGAGTGTCGTACACATGCAGACAACCAAGCTGGTTAAGGAAGAAATAGGAAAACCAGAAAATAAAAGGACAAGGTTAGATCTTAGATGAACATAGCCGATAGAGATGGGACCTTGTTGTTGGTTAGGAGGAAATAAAGTCACAAAACTATAGAGGAGGCCAAATCAAATTTTACTGCTTAAAAATTTGAACTGAATTAAACCAACAACATATCAATCCCATTCAGCATGTCAGCTATGAAATAAATTCTTAAGTGTTTACTGGTCAATAAATAACCATATCTCATTTCATGTATGTGGTCCTAAATGCAAGATGTAATATTTGAAAATCAATTCATAGATTACATGTGAGTATATTTATTGCTATCATACAACTTTAATAGACATACCTCTCAAACTAAATATGCCAATCAAACAATCACATTTAGTAGTAAATGCTCAAACAACATGACGTTGAAAACTCAAAATCACTAAAGAACAAACAAAATCAAATACTAGTAAGATCACAAAAAGCTCAATGAACGTGAAACGGCTAATGAATTGGAAACGATCTCCATGGCTAAAACATGTAAAAATGAACCATCTCGAAAAATTCACGGGAAATACAAACTATAGAATGTTATACCTTACTGATCTTTGGCACAACAGACCTCAGCATGTACAGCCTATCATTCAGCTTCTTCCTCCTCCTCCTCTCGGCCATCAAGTTCTTCGCCGGCAGCCCTTTCTTCTTCCCTTTCAGATCTCCACCTGTAACCGCGCTATTCGTATTGGATCCATTCCCACCATTCTTCACACCACCCTCCTCCATCTTACCAGCATTCTCCAAGAACTGCTCATCCGAGTCATAGTTCAAATTCGACCCATCAATGCTCAAATCCTCAACATCATCTCCACTACTACTCTTCCTCTTCCTATCACCAATACCCTCAAACAATCGCTCGTTATTCGCACTCGTCGGCGATTTCAGCCTAAAAGGACTAACATTCCCACCCCCTAAGTTCAAAGAGCCTAAACTACTCCCACCAGCATTCTTCCTAAGTGCAGCCCTCTTCTGAAACAGAGTCGGCTGCGAACCAGTCGACGCGTAATTATCTAGCGGCTTAAGTATCTTATTAGACGACCTATTGAACAACAAAGAAGTAGTACTAGTATTATTAGCATTAGCATTAGCATTCCCCTGCATTGCACCTGAACTAGTCTCCCCAAAACCAAATGCTGCACCAAATCCACTACTCCCTTGAGGCAATTGAATCAAACTAGCACTATTACCATTGTTATTATTACCAAACTGAATAGTACTACTAGGTGTCAAATTGATACCACCACTACCAGAACCACCCAAATGAGATTGAGCCCCAATATCGGCAAAACTAGTAAAGGCACTCTCTAGATAACCACCACTACCACCAGTACCACTACCACCAACACCATGACATCCCAAATCAAAAGTGGACTCAGAAATAGGAGTAATGAATGACTTTGGTTGGTGGTGCTGCTGCATAAAATAGTTCACCTGAGATGGGTGGCTACTGAAAACAGAAGCTGATGTGGGTGAACAAGATGCTGTAGAATCCACTGGTTGCAGAAGCAACTGGTTGTTATTGTTGGTGTTATCACCAAAGGTGGGTGAAAAGGTGATGTCTTGGTGGCCATGCATGGTGGCCCCACCGCCGGAGTTGGGATTTGTCATGTACCAATCATCTCCTTCAGCTTCCAGCATCGACTTAAATGTCGAAATTGACCCCATTTCCATCTCTTCTTTGTTGTTTTGATGGCTCCAAGAAGGCTCTTCTTCTTCTCCCTTGTTCCCATCCATCCAAACCATGCTATTCACTCTTGACAGCATTTTTGGTTCAATTGGGAGAAACAAACTTGTGGGTTTTATGAGTTTCTGGTAAACACAGCAACTGAAAGTGAAGATTTATGGAGAAGAAGAGGTGAAAAGGGAAAAGACTGGATTTTTTTTTGCTTTTCTTTGAGTATTATCAGAAAGAAAGAAAGAAAGAAAGAAGAAGAGAAGAGAAAAGAAAGAGAGTGGTTTTGAAATGTTGAGTTTTCAAGACTGAATGGTTTGCTTGCTTGCTTGCTGCTCTCTGGTTACTCTATCTGCTCTGTCACATATATATATATATACATATTGGGAAAAGCAAAATAATATGCTTTTTTCTTAAAATGAAAAATAGGTTTTTTGAATATGATAATTATCAAGTTTGGAGCTATGTGAAGGTAATAAGAAGCTTTTGCTTTTTCATGGGACTTCTCTCACGTAGGTTGTTAAGGAAAGTACATTTGTTTCTGTTTGTATCCATAATTAGGAATCATTACAGTCCAGCTAAATTAAGGAAGGAAGGAACAACACTCTGTAGCTACCTCTTTTGGTGAGGTCTGGTGATTTGGATATGGATTAATGGTGTGAGGAGGAGCATCCATTTTGATTTATTTAGTTACGGGAAGGACGACACGCGATTAGTATCTATCAATAACACGCGGACGGTAAGTTGTTTCGAACGTTATGAGTAGCGTTTTGCGAGGGAGGAGCTTTTGAAATGCTTTTACTATGGTGGATGGTGTTGTTTTCGTGTTATGGTAGGTGCATTAACTTGTGTTAATGAAGTTTTATTAGGTTATTGCATAAATACGCACTTATTATATTTTATCATTTTGGAAAATGCATAAATACTGAATAAATACCGAACAACTGAACTTTATTTTATTTCGATTTTCAGACTTATGTTTAATTGGATATGTGAGAATCTCAATTTGAATTTGATAAGTTGTGAGCCAATGTAGTAGAGATGTTCAGTGAACAAGCCTAGTATCATATAAATCGAATGGAGCTCAAGTTTACTTTAATGTTGACTAGTCAGATCTTGACTTGCTACATAAACGAGCATCATATTGAACTCAAGCTCGATTTTTTTTGTAAAGATCTCAGGTTTGAATATGGAAAAAGAATATATAAAATTTACCAACCAATTAAAATAACAAGTCGAAGCAGATTTTTAGCTAAAACATGTAATAGTTCAAATAAATTACGACACACCTAAATTTATCCTCAAATAAATTATACCTCTATAATTCATTATTTTACAAAGTTAACATTTTGACTTTGACCAATAAACTGTGTTCAACTTTGAACCACAAATTCCTCCACGTTTTGAAGCCAAGTTGTCCTCCTTTCTTCCTAGTCGTCTTTTTTCTCTCCCGTGGCCGAAACACCCCCCC
>JAYMSP010000165.1:0-71615 GCA_036897095.1 Plantago elongata | reverse complement strand
CAACAAGTTCGTCAGTTCGATCCGAGATCAAGCCAAGAAGCCCTCGCATCGACGTTCGTTCGACTTTGAAGTCACAAGTTCTAAACCAAAGAATTTGAAGAGCCAAGTTCGTTGTCTTAAGAAACTAGAATCAGAGGATTAGACTAGAGAATTGTACCCCGCACTAAACAAATCAATAAATTATCATTTGTGCAATCTTACTTGCTACAACAACGTTTTGGCATATCACCAACCATCAATTTTCTCCATTGTCAACGATCTAAAATTCTCTTCCAATATGGACACTATCTGACACCTTCAAACCCAAATCGGCTTGCATGTAGGGTGAAGGATAATGATGGTACTTGATGTGCTTAAAATTAATACTTGTAAAATAACACAAGTAGTAAAGCTTTGTTCTCTTGAGATTAGGCTAGTTCTAATGTGTAGGTTCAAATGTTAGTCGTAAACAATACTGTGAATAAATTGATACTTTAAAACCCTACAACAAATAACAATTGCAAGAAAAGGTAGGACCTAGATCATGCAACCTTTACAAATAAATCAAAGCAAACGATCGTTCAAATATATAGCTGCTCGAGATAGCTAATGGTACACCTCTACAAGAATGCAACAACTACTATCAAGCATGCATTCGACAACAAGATAACAATATATCACAGTACAAGTATCAAAGCTACTGCCTAACTCGTACTATTGAATACCTGGGTGACTTAATAACCATGTGATTCATTTGAAAGACCAATGTAAGCTTCATCATATTTAAAAGAGAGATTGAAATCTCTAAGTGTTTACATTGCTTGAATTGAAAATATGAAAGTAGGAGAATGTAAAGATATGTTGAATGCTGATACAAGGGGGCCTATTTATAAGCCAATGAAGCTAAATTCAAAATAGTGGGGAAAACTGTCAAAAGGTGTCCTTGAATTGTTCTCGAAGGCCCTCACCGAAGTGAGGGATACTATCTCACCACGGTCCATCTCTTGTCCCAAACTTTTTGTATTGTTGGACCGCGGTGAGCTTATTTTGGTGAGGAGCTCACCGCGGCTCTGAGTACAACTTTCATTTCCCTATTTTCTCTTATATTTACTCCCTTTTCTCAACCTCCTAGTATCTCTTTGGAGTAGTGACCACTATCATGGCCTAGTGGTGCTTCCAGAAGACTCTAAAGTTTCCCTTTGCATTTTGGTCTTCCATTTTCTTGCCTTTTGCAATTAGGTACCTAAAAATACTAAAATCACGCAAAAAAAAGAAAAGAAAAGAAAAACTAAACGTGACTCTTGACAAAAACATAAAATATAAACTGCAAGACGTGATAAAATACGGAAAAAGTTACTAAATCAGTCGTTCAAATATCGACTCATCAATACTCTATTCTCGCTGCAGCTCACGGTACTTTAAATACCATATGTATCACGTGTCGTAAAACATATTCAAACGCCATGTGCTTCTATATGAAGTTAGAAAGTTGGCATGACAAGTATGTATGAAATCCCGTTTGATGTTTATTAAAAGTATAAAATAAATTAATATAAGACTAACATAATTATTTTTTACCGCATGTATTGATTTCAATCTATACTCAAACATTCGTTTAATATTTTTATTAATAATTGATGATTATTATACTAAGTACAACAAAAATGAGCATCTTTAAAACATCCAGATGGAGAAGGTGTATCTGTCTTAACTACCATAAGGTGAATAATTTAAAATATGGAGTAGTTAAACTTTTTCACACTTCCAACTACTATTAGGTGCGTACTCTTAATAGATTTGTGATTAATTGGTCATTTTATTAGTAGAATACATGATTTGATTTCAGATAATGATAATTCGTAAATTTAATTATAAATCACTCACAAAGCCTGTGATAACCATGCATGGATGAATTTGATATATCGTCTGATGTTTAAACTATAACTTTTTTTTATGTGTACATATAAATCGATACTGTTATTCGAATGCTTCTGACTATAATAATTAATAATCTGTATTGTTGGTTCATTTTAATATCTCAATAAGTCAAAACTTAGCCTAAATCATTATTGGACTATTTGGCATACTGATTTAATATGCATTTAATATGGGAATAATAACTTCATTTTACGTGAGTATAGTAGTGACTTAAAAGGGGGTTTTCTCTTTTTCTTTTTCTTTTTTATTACAAAACAATTTATTGTATAACTCGACAATAAGATGTATATTAAACAATCTATATGTTAACGAATATGATAAGGCAATATAAAGTTTCTAGAGATAATATATATAAATAAATCATCTAAAATTTTGACATTATTAATAAAATATTTATATTGGTAATATTGATGAATTTTATACATTTGTTTACTGTGTAACATTAATATAGTTAATGATATTATTATGGTTTGATTTCTAAATAAATATTTGGATAGATATCCTTAGACCAATTTCATTGGAAGTGGTCATTACCGTCGGTTGTTGAAGTTCCACGAACGATCATAACAGGTAGAATTTTGTACATTTGTTTACTGTGTAGTCACACAGCAAGTTCTTACTTCTTTCCGTTAATTTTTCAACTGGCCAGCCTGGCTCACATCCTTTTTATTTTATTTAGTTTTTTAATTACAATTAATATTATATATGATATAAAGATTATACCGATTTTCATGATTTTCATCCTCTACAAACAGATACCAATCTAGACTATATTTTGATTATTTAAAAGTTTACGACTTATAAACTCGTATTCGAACCTGAATCAAATAATTCTAAAATGAGTTTAAATATGCAATTTGATTAATTTCAACTTCTAAACATTCTTAAAATATGTTAAACATGTTCATAAGAAAAACACTATTTATGATCGTGCGATGATCAATTGGATATGATTTTAACCTGCAGTTGTCATTAGAGTTATTGTAACCTACGACGACGTCATCGCATGACGCATTGGAAGTGGTCTAAATAAAATTAGCTGATGAACTATTTGATAGATTCATTTATATGTAAAATAAATTATTTAACTACCATCAAGACATTTAGATGAGCAAGTCTATATCCTCTTTGTGTCTGCAAACTTATTCAATTCAGTTTAAGCTCATTTTAATTATATTTTATAAATCTCAATTCAATTTACCTCAGTTTAGTTATATTTTACTACAATTCAGTTCAGATAATTGCAGTAGATAAGAAATAGTCTAAGTCTCAAGGGATACCAAACCGGGTTAAAAGCACTTATATTTTCAACATTTGTATTTTTCACATTACGATAGAATTTATTTCGTTAACAACATAAACTTTTAGAAAAGAATAAATTTTTTGAGAGACAATTTATAAATTATTTGTTGAGAGACAGACCTATATTATTAAAAATATCATTAATGTTATTAATTAAAACACAAAATTAACATACTAACAAAAGATTACGTTATACATTTCAATTAATAACATAAGTATTCTCACATGTAATATAGGCTATCTGTACACATAAACGGCCTTTAATGAGACTCTGCATTTAAGAATATATGTATATATATATATATATATATATATGTATATATATATATACATATATATATATGTATGTATGTGTGTGTATATATATATATATATATATATATATATGTATATATATATAATTTTATTAATAATATAGTACTTCATTTACTATATTACATATACCTTACTATACAAAGATTAGTTTTTTGAAAATATATTGCATTAACTAACACAAGCTGTTACAATTACAAGGCTAGTCTAATCTGTATATAAATATTAGTTCGTTCAGCTAATAGGGTTAAATGTGAAATACCCATCTACATTATTGTGACAAAATCCTTTTAAATTAACAAATTAGTATCAAATCCTTTACAATTATTAAAATTGTGCACAAAATCTCCCTGAATTATTAAATTAATTTTTGAGTTAAAAAGAAATACACGAAACCCCCTGAGTTATTAAAATATGTGTATTGAAACACCTTGACCTTATATTTTTTCCTATGAATGTCTTTTTAGTTTTTCTTACTTAAAATTATATTTTGACTTCACTTTTTTCCATGTACATGACTAATAATAAATTGGTATATGTTGTTTAGATGTAGTGTCAATTTTAGTTAGTGTTATTTATGATTATTATTTATATTTCAATAGTTCAAATTTAAGTCATTTTAATATTTTTGAAAATTTAAACTATCGAGTCAAACTGCACGGTATACAAATTCTTTATGTATATTTAGTATTTATATAAAAGGGTATTGCAATGACTTTATAAAATTTTTATGTTTTTAATAATTATGATAATTTTATTTATTTATATTGATTTGGTGTAAGATAATAAAAATAAAAATTTATAATCGCATTTAATGAGCTTATAAATCATACTTTAAAAAACAAAGACATGTATATTTTTTTAATAATTCAATAAATTTGATATTAATTTATTAATTTATAAAAGTACTGTACATATTATTAATAATTCAGAAGGTGTTACGCACCTAACTCGAACTAATAAGGTTGATAATGAGAGTAAACGTGATGCTAAACAATAATATTGTTTTCCACTAAGAATAGGGATGGGAGTGCAATAGTCACATACGATACGGTAGGCATAACATAAATTAGCAGCAGAAGGCGAGAGAAGGGTGGAAGGAGAGAGAGGGAGCAGAAGATAAAGAAAATGAAGAAGAAGAAAATGCTCAAAATTCTACTCTCTCTCTTCACGCTAAACTCCCTCTCTCTCTACCTTTACTTCACCACCACCATCACCTCAACCTCACCGGAACGCCACTACAGTTCCCTCAAACCCTGGCCGGAATTACCCTCCTTCACCCCCTGGTCCACAATTCCCAATTCTCGCTCCTGCGAGGCCTATTTCGGCAACGGTTTCACCCACCGTCTCGACCCCTTAAAACCACCAGATTATCACCCTTCTTCCTCTGGATGGTTCTCATGCCTTCACAGTGAAACCTTGCGGAGTTCCATCTGTCAAGGAGGCCCAATTCGGATGCTCAATCACCGAATTTTCATGTCCAAAGGGGGTGAGAGCCTCGAGTCCGTCATTGGTCGTGATGAGCAGGAGGAGCTTCCGGTTTTCGAAGACGGAGCGTTTGAAATTGTGGGATCTAGAGTTGGGGAGAAGTTGGTGGATCGGGATTTTTTGGATAGGTTTCTTCAACAAGGAGATGTTCATCGACATACCACGCGTGAATTGATTGCTTCCATTCGTTTGGTTGCTTCTCATGATTTTACTTGCTCTCAGGTTAGTTAGTTAGTAACAGTTAGTTACCTACTTAGCTGCTTCATTAATTAATTAATCACCTTTTCGTGGCTGTTTCGCATTCGATTTCAATTCATCAACAGCAAGAAGAAGAAGGAAACTTGATTAAAACCGGACTTTAAGCTCAGGAAAACTTGACTTGTCAATTTTGGAAAGTTTGGATTTTTGTCGCAAGGGTTTACTTAGATATCATTTGGATTGTCTAGGATTATTAAAATAAAGTAGTAACTTAATAATGACACCTCACCTTATTTGGAACCTTAAAACAAGACAATGTTTATTGCTAGCACTATTATATGGATCCCAAGATTTTGGCTAACTATTATTCTAATGGCTTATTGCTTTCCTATTAAAAACATTCTTTAGGCGAACAACTTATTTGTTATTTGCAATATAAAAAACAACTTAAATTAATGTTTTTCAAATGAAGAGAACATAGGCTTACTTGAATGCACAAATTTTGCTTGTATAAACTAATACTGGTTGTTTGGCATATGATTTAAACTGAATTTTAATCGGGTTGGGATAGAGTTAAAATTTTGTAGGTTGTAGGAATGAAGTACTGTTTGTAAGAGTTTTTAAGATTATCTGATTCGTTTTAATGTTTTTTGATTGGTTTAAGATTGGCATAATAAATGGAAAAGTAAAGTTTTAGAAAAATAGCAGGTAGAACAATAAAATTTAATTAAATTGTGAATAGTTGGTGGGTTAAAAACGGTACTGTTCAACTTGATTAAAGTCACATTGCAAACAGGATGAGAAGGGTTACTCGATTAAAATTGGACTTAACCGCTAGCCAAACCGTCTCTTCTTTACTTCTCAAATTTGGATTATAGTAATACTACTAGTATTTCTGTAATTTTGAAAAGTTTGGATCTTTTGCTTGGGTTTACTTAGATTTCATTTTGAATGTCTTGGATTATTAAATTACATTACATTGAGTTAATATGACAACTGACCTTATTTGGAAATCGGATTATTTTCCTTGAAACATTACAATGTTTATTACTAGTACTAGGATTCAGTGGATCCCAATATTTTGTCTTAACTATTATTCTAATGGCTTATTGCCTTACTATCCAAAACTTGCCTTCTTACTTGAATGCACAGATTTTGTTTGTATAAACTATAAATCACCTTCTTCATATTGGTATCAGTTAAGGAACTTCTTACTGGACCAGCTTTAGTACGACTAGTTCATGACTTCATCCGTTATGTTAGTAAGCCTACGGGATAAAACGTTATTTCTGAAATTTTAACTGTTCTTCCATATGCTATTTAATGAAAATGATGATGGCGTCGGGTCTTGAAAGGGAGCTAGTAAGTCAGATGGCATCTTTTTTAAAATTTTAGTGCAAGGCTTCTCTTTCCACATCTTGAAATATAATATAATCTATAATGAAGATAGTACATTTCAAAGTTCCATGATACTTGGATGTTGAAAGAATGCAAGTTTAACTGGTTAATCACAATCATGCGGTTGAGACTTGAGACGGGGGGCTGAGAAAATGGTAAAGTACACTCTTCGTATGGGGTTTTTATCATGTTGCATGGGTTTCTTACAGATTCAAGCTAGATGCTCACATGGAAGAAGGAAAATTAATAGATTCTCCTCCTCCTTTTCTCGAGTTCTTTCTGTTGCTTAGGATATATCTGTATAAACTCAATAATTCTTATACCCTCCTTTTAATTAATTGGATAATTTTCCATATTGGCTTTTGTTCTTTATAATATTTCACTGGCATAAATTTACACATGAATCTTATTCCAGTGGATTGAGGAGCCCACTCTTCTTGTAACTCGCTTTGAATACGCCAACTTGTTTCACACATATACGGATTGGTACAGTGCATATGTGGCTTCCCGAGTCACTGGCTTGAGTGATCGACCAAATTTGGTTTTCATTGATGGCCATTGTGAGGTATGCCTTTGTGGAATGCAGTTTTGTTTCATTTATCTGCCTGGTCCTATTGATTAATAAATTTTGATTCAACATGCTGATTATGGTTTTGTAACTTTTGCTGTTATTTAGTACTCCTAGTAACGGCTTCAAGTTACTTAGACATTAGAAATTAAGTTGACCACAATATAAGCGTGAAAGCTTTCAATTGTGTGCTGGAGTGAAGAAAGGATTGAAATTTACATGGGCTCAATCTATATAACTCTATGTATATATTAAATGGCAGTTTGGGGTGGGTTGAGAATAGGCTAATTTTATCATTTGGCAGACTATCTTTAGAATGGCTTATATGTAAAATATTTAAAATCCCCCACCCCAGCTAAATTAATACGAGTATACCTTTGTAATACGAATGAAACCCCACACGTATGCATCGCCCCTGGCGATGTGAACCTCTTCTATATTGCCCAAGTCTTAGTTGCATTCTTTGACAATTTGAATGGTAGGCTGTGCCTCATTTGTAGGTGACTTAATGGTGTTAGAACCAGTATTCACGCATGCAAAGGTCTAAAATACCTGCCGTGATTGATTCCCATTATAAGTTACTACTACTTTTCATTACGCTTTTGTGACAGCAGCCTTACACAAGGATCTTCTTCATTTGCTCTACTTATTAGCTCGCAAAATTTGGCTGATTTGTTCTGTTAATTTGCTAAGACCTAGAGTGTTTAATTTAGGTGATCCTGTTGTAAGTATTTGACATGTGTTAATTTAGGAATGGGTTTGTATAATATTTTTGCTTGTCACTATCTTGATGTACACTCTGAATGATGAATTAAGTATTTGTTTTCTTTCTCCTCCCTACTAAGCAGACTCAGCTGGAAGAAACATGGACAGCATTGTTTTCGAGGGTTACTTATGCCAAGAATTTCACTGGTTCAGTTTGCTTTCGCCATGCTATTCTGTCCCCACTCGGGTATGAAACTGCTTTATTCAGGGGACTTTCTGAAACAATCAACTGCTATGGAACCTCTGCGGATGATTTACTGCAAAAACCCAACAATCAGAAAACTGCACGACTATCTGAGTTTGGTGAAATGGTAAAGGCAGCATTAGGATTGCGAGTAGAAATGAAGCGTAACCTTAACCCAGTTTCTGGTCGTAATATTCTTTTTGTTAGACGTGAGGATTATCTAGCGCATCCTCGGCATGGTGGCAAAGTACAGACAAGGCTTGGCAATGAAGAAGAAGTGTTTTATTCAATTGAGAAATGGGCCGCCAATCGCTCGGACTGTAAATTAAATGTAGTGAATGGACTCTTTGCACACATGCCCATGAAAGAACAAGTCCGTGCCATCCAAGAGGCTGAAGTAATTATTGGTGCTCATGGGGCAGGTTTAACTCATATAGTTTCAGCCCTGCCTGGAACAGTGATTCTGGAGATAATCAGCAGTGAATATAGGCGGCCGCATTTTGCACTGATTGCGTTGTGGAAAGGATTGGAGTACCATGCTATCTATCTTGATGAATTTTATGCTGATCCTGACATGGTCATTGACAAGCTAAATGGTATTTTAAGAAGCCTCAGATGCTGAAACCGCTGAGACTTGAAGACTTGGGTTGGTTTGATTAGTAGCAAGTTATGTGTGAATCTTTTACTGTCACCCGTTGCCCTTGCTTGAATGTACGATAACCTGCCCGTTTATTGATAACTCAAGCAGCTAATTTAGTGAGGGGAGCTGATATGATTAATCCTGTCTCTTCAAATCAATCACAGCCTGAAGGTTGGATTTTGTCCAGATGAGGTCGTATGTTGTAAATAGCGGAGTAGAAGCCATATTAGAAACTAGGCTTGGGAGTCGATGGCATGTAATGAGACGGAATACCATTTGAGATGCATGAAGAAGTGGCTGAAGCGCGGCAAGAACTGGTACATGTAAAGAAGCAGTTTTCCTCTTCAGCGGCAACTGCATCAGGTTGTGATTTGAGATTGGTATATCTGCTGTGCTTTCCACGAACAACCTCTAAAGAGAGCAGTGTCATTTATGTATCTATTAACGGCTTTAGGTCACCTAATATACTTGTACTTTCTTTGCTCCAATTCTTATACCCAAACTCTTCTCGTGGACCAAATTCTTCTTGGGATAAGATGGGAGATACAACTTCTAAAGAGCTCGTCTCTCAGGAGCTGCCAAGAAAAGAAAATTTCAATAGGCTAAAAAGTGGTAAATTTCATAGGTCAATCCCTGCTTTTACCTACTGTCCATGGATGGAGCTTTGTCCATCCAAGTTTGAAAAAGACAAAAATCATCAAATTTTTTCGGATTGATCATGAATAAGGTGGTCTCATGACAGATCACCTTTTAAAGAAAGATATAAAAGATCAACTTTAATTAATTACACAGTTATTTCAAATAAAAAGTAAGCTACTAAAATTATCACAACCTAACTAAATGATAGAAAGTGGATTATTATAAATGGTCAAACGGATCAAAATGTATACCTCAATTTTATGGATTCAATATCTCAATTATTAATACTTTAATCACTTTCTTACATACTCTATTAATTCTATTTCTAACTTTTTACTATATACTTATTACTTTGTCTATATGAATTAATTCGCCACTTGCATAAGGAATCACAATTTCAAAAAATCATTAGAAGATCTTAGTGCAACGATTGGATACGGTGCCTTTCCAATTGCAAGAACAAAGTTGTTCTAATTCGCCTAAGTAGCTGTACGTTTTAGATCGCGAATTATGAAAACTTAGTGCACCTCTTATAAGAAAAAAGAGTTATCTAAATTCGAACAAAAGTTGATTTCGGGATGGAGATAGTACTATAAAACAACAAAGACCCGACCGGTTCCGGCTCAATTGAGTGTTGATAATGGCCTGGGTTTCTTCTGTTGTTAGTTCGAATTCCTTGTGCCCTCCGCAAAATGGATTCAAGAAATGCTCTACTTTCCAACAAGGGAATCAAATGCTAACTCTGAATTTCAATGTTTCTCTCAAATCTCAATCTAGTAGCTTTATTTGTTGCAGCAATCTACAAGGATTACTGCATTTGGAAGAGAGAACAAGCCCATCTCAGGTCCTTTAATCTGTTCGTTATGTCTCTATTAATTTCTGGATACTATGATTCAAAGTTCCTTATACTCCGATTTGATTGATTGTGCGTTTTTCTATTTGATTAGATATTTGACTACTTGAGTCTCTTCCTTAACTTGTTTTGTTCTTGTGTGATAAAAAGGGGCGTCGATTTTTCTGTCATCTTTTTTCACGGTCAACAAAATCGAACTTTGAATACAAATTAATGTATGGAATGTTAAATTGTATATCATTGACGATTTTAAAATTATATTTTAGATTAATTCCTAGTCAAAGATCGAGTTCGTATGAAAATTGGTGTGGGATGGGGTGGGAAGGAGGGAGTATTCACATAGGAGGAAGAGCATGCTTAGATAGTGAGGGTTATATACTGGTGATGTGGTTCTTCCTAATAGATCCATTAGAGGAAACGGCAAACACGAGTGGTGGTGTCTACGGATTACATATTTTTGCTGAACCATGTGCTTGGATTGGTTGTAAATCTTCTTCCTGCAGAGACTTGTTTGATGCTTGTTGTGATGTAGTTTTGAGAAATTCAATACTGCTACCACCTCCGTTCCATCAGTGACTTTACTCTATCTAGGATTTAAAAAAAATTAATAAAGGAATGATTTGTGTGGGATTTTATGTTGATAAATTGGTAAATAGGTGATAATGTAGGAGAAAGTATTGATAAAGTAGGAATGAGAAATAATAAATGTTAAGCCGGAAGAAAACTTCCCTTAGAATAAGTTTCTAAGAGAACTGCAAATTAAGTTAGGAATGTTTTAATGGAACGAAGAGAGTATTATTTATGTATATATGGATGGTTTTCAACGCTGATGGTTACCAACATGACAATGCGAGTTATGAAATGTGCTAGAGGAGTAGCAACGAGGACCTATGCTTTGAGGCCCTTACAAATGAAGCAAGAACATTCTAAACTGGTGTGAAAATTGTTGGCTTACTGAGGACTTTGTTGATCATGGTTTTGTATCTCAGGAGTCGGGACATATTTTCGTTTCTTGTTGTAGTAACCATTAACTGGATCTTTTAATGTTGTTATTGGCATTGCAACTTTATGCATCAGTGATTCAGTGTAAGAGTGATGCTGATTGGTTATAAAATATTTATTTTTAAATAGGTTAAGAACGAAATTGAACAATGCTATGATCTCATACGAAGGCTTGGCAGAGGAGTTGTCTACTTAGGTTCTTCGAGGATGGGACCTGAGCATTCACATTATACTCAATCATTTGAGTTAGCGAAAGAGGCAAGTTATGCATACCCTGCCTATTTTGTGGTTCCTCAAAATCGATGTAAACTTAATTCTCACACGCCCAAAAGATTGACAACCAGTTTTGAATTGCAAATGCTAACTAGAATATTGTTCTACATGTAAGCTGTGACCTACATATCTTATTACTGGCTCGTAAATTGATGTTATTGATGTAGACTGCGAGACTCCTAAGTTGTACTTCCTGGTCAGGAGCTGGACCTGGTCTCATGGATGCGGTGACTAAAGGAGCTCTTCAAGCAGGTATGCCTGTTGGTGGGTTTAAGATTGGCAAGGAAGCTGGAGACTGGAGTGCTTCAAATTTTCATCCATACTTGCCATTAGAGAGTTATCTCACCTGCAGGTAATTAGTTTTCTCTCCGAGTGGAATTTTTGTTTTTCACCCCTTCGTTAATGGAAAATTTGTGCATTACTGCTTTAGTTGTATTTGTGGAATTGAACATTGAATTTAGTATATCATTTTCATCTGTACCTGCCATAAGCCATGGTTAATTTAATGGTAACAAATTGAACTATATTTAGTACCATTTATGCACACATAGATACCGTTTTGTGCATGATCAATATTTAGTATCGTTTTTTGTACATGGTATAATATAAATTGTACTTTTAGGATTTTACCCCAAAACCCATGGTTAATTTCTTAAACTTGTAGTGAGTGCTACGCTCTTGCAAAGTTATTACATGTAAGACGACTGCATTCAGCTTATAATGTCAGTTCTCAAGATGTTTGTGAGCGACGGCAATGGGTGGCCCATGCCCTAACTTGATGATGTCGATCAGGCTTGGGTAATTGTGAGAGTGCTGTGATGGTGTCCTTAATGGTCCATACCCATGCACCGACCAATATATTGTTTTTGTTGTCTACTTAATTCATTAGCAAAGATAGCAATCTGTTTTGTGAGAACACGAGACCTGATGTATAAAACTCAGTTTCATCTCATTTCCTTGATGGATTTGTATCCATTTTTTCAAGCAAAAGTTTTCCATTACAAAGATCATTTGCAGGCCACATCCACATGCATGACAAGTCTATCAATTAGGGCTTTTTCATTTACCAAAATTTACTCAAAAACTTTACTGCACAGTTTTTACGACCCAAGGACTTTCTATGCAGCAACTGTTTAGTGTAGGTGGTTTGGTACATGAATCTTATGTTAGAAGTTAGAACACGTGTAAATATCCCTTTATCTCTAAAACTAAAACAAATCCAGGAGATGAACTGACGAATATCCCTAAATCCATTTAGGTTCTTTTCTGCAAGGAAGCATGGGTTGGTCGATGCTGCTGTTCGAAACATCGACTCTGATAAGACGGCTGTAGTTGTGCTTCCAGGTGGAATCGGCACATTAGATGAAGCTTTTGAAATTTTGGCACTGATTCAACTCGAAAGAATTGGCTCAAAGTTTCCAGTTCCATTTGTTTTAATGAACTATGACTCATTTTACTCGAAGTTGCTAGACTTTATGGATGACTGTGGGAGATGGGGTACCGTCTCGAATGGAGAGGTGGCATCACTATGGAGAGTTTGTGATACCAACTCTGACGCTTTGGCCTATCTCAAAGAATTTTATGGCCTCTCATAAGTCATAATGATGATAATTTGCTAATAAGCTTGCACTGTTGCTCATCATCTGAATTGGTCATTTCTGCACAACTGAAATTTCTTCTGATTTTGAGGATTTTAAAGTAAAATATGGAAGCAAACCCATTTGTCGTAGATAATCTTTGGAGAATATATAACATCTCCTTGATTGTAACATTTATAAAGGAACTTGGTGAATTTGATTTCCCATGGCATTAAAATTCCACAGTTCGAAAGTATAATGTAATTTATTGAAACACAAAATGTAACAAAAATTAATATTACAAAATCAGTAATCATACTTTACAAATAATGATAAATTTGAGATATTTATATTATTATAATTTATATTTGTAGTCGTTAATATTTATTTAATAATTTAATAATTAAATTAACTAACTTTAAACAAATAATTTTTAAAAAAAATTAAAAATTTAACTCCGATCTGACCAGGACGGTCCTGGTCAGATTTGAATCTAACCATGATTCAATTTATTTTTTTTAAAGCTCCAATCGAAGCTGCAAAGCTTCGACCAGCGTGGTCGGAGCAATGGTCGGAGCTCCAGTGATGGATCTTTGTGTTTGTTTTTCGTGTTTCGTGTTCTTTGATTTTTTAAAAGTTTTTTCGATTTATTTGTTCGGATAATATGATTGGATCAAATAAACATGTTTAAATATTTTTTAGGTAAAATTATAATTATTTATAATTATAAGATTATTTTATAAATTACAATAATTGTGATGTTTTTTGTAATATATAAAAATGCATTATGCGTCTAGTAAAAGTTTAATTTAAAAAAGAATCTTTAGAATAATATATTGAAGGGTGTTGAGGCAAATCGTAAAAGTTGGGACAGGAAAACGGCAGTGTGAGCAGATGGAATTGCACATTCTTCTCCCTCCGCACGCTCCGATTAGAGAAAGGAAAATTAGTCGGACTGTGCAACGCACTCATGTCCCCTCTGATTGGATTCCCTGTCACTTTCGCCTGACTATTGAACCCACAACGCAACACAACACAAAAAGGTAAAGTAGCCTTAGCCAACATTTTCTCAATAACTATTTATGAATGGATATCAAAAGTAAACAAACCCCAATAGTATATTTATTATAATATTTATTAATCCCCAATTCATCATTTTCTTTCAATATATAGTACTTGTATATATTGATGATTGATTGGGGAATACATACCATACCATAATCTTCTTCTTCATCATCTTCTTCTCCTCCACCAGATTTGATTTGCTTTGATTCCTTTAGAAAACTCTGCTACTTGTTTTGTTTCTTGAATAAATTCATTGACTTTGTTTCAGCTTTCAATAGGTAACTTTTTCTTTATTGAATTCTTGAATTCCATTTTTTTGCTTTTCTAGTATCGTCACTCACAAATATCTCTCTGTTTTTTTAACTTTTGATGAGTGGTCTCGCTTGCTTTATTCATTTTTATCCGTTTCTCAACCGAGATCTTGCCTTAGTAGTCACTATCTTCTCAACTGCACTTCATTTCTGCTCTAGCTACCTTCCTCTGATTTTGTTTTTATTTTATGGTTAGTCACTCATCATGTATTATTTCTTTGCTTTCATGCCCTAGGACTTCATTTTTTCTGGTTTACGAACTTTACTGGAAGGTGTTAATTCCAATTCTTCGTATCGTATTTGTAGTTCCCTTGGATTCGCCTTTTAGCCAGTTTCAATGTGAAATGGAATTAAATCTCTTCAATTTTCGTGTTTACTACTTCCTTCTGCTGTCATTTCACACTTAGCATGTTGCTAACTGGATTGTTTTCCTCATTTTCTAATGGCTTTGGATGTTCATTTTTTTTTCTGTGCAAATTAGGGGAATACTCGTAAGTAAATCGTAATGCTTAGTGTGTGGGATGTGCTTATTTCTAAGGTAGATTCATGTGCTTATTTCTATCATAGGAAAATACCTTGCTAGCTTATTAGTCATGATATTCAAATCTCCTGTGTTACCTCTTTTTGTTCTTTATTCCCTTTGCTTGCTTTTAAGTTTATAGATTCCCATTAAAAATACGTCATGACTATAGAATGTATGTTATAGCCTAGTACTTCTTTTGAATCTGCAAGTTTCAGGATCTGTTGTGTAGCTTAGATGAAGTAATATGAGGTATCCTTTTTAAGATCAGTTTCACATGTTTTTTGCAGATCTAAATTTGCTCCTACTCATGGACTCCCCTCAATCTGTCGTATCACCAATCAAGAACGCTTCCCTTTTAGCAGATCCCGAGAAGCAAAATGGCACTGTCTTCGTAGACAACTCTAACATCCGATCAAGGCAAATCCATCCCCAGGAGAAAGGAACCACAAATGATCACTCTGAGGATTCCCTTGGTGCGGCGTTAGAGGTGTACATACACCAAGCTCGAGATATCCATAACATCTGCATTTACCAAAATCAAGATGTGTATGCTAAGTTTTGTCTGAGTAGTCATCCCAAAGATACTGTCTCAACCAAAATCATTAATGGTGGTGGTAGAAACCCGATCTTCAACGAAAACCTCAGGCTTAACGTTCATAAGGTCGAGTCATCTCTTAAGTGCGAGATATGGATGCTAAGCAGGGTGAAGAACTATCTTGAGGATCAGCTTCTCGGGGTTGCTTTGGTCCCTGTCTCTCAAGTCCTAATCAATGACGGAAAATTGGAAAAGGAGTTCTCTCTGTCGTCTACAGATCTCTTCCACTCTCCTGCAGGCTTCGTTCAGCTATCCGTTTCTTATGTAGGAGTTCAACCAGATGTTATTCCACTTCCTGCACCACCGACTTGCGTGGAGGATGAGTCGGTCGTGCAGGATATGGAATGTAACAAGTCTCACTCGAATGACTTTGATAATATCGAGTTCCCAGATCCTAAAGTTGCAAATGAGAATCATCAGATGGTTGAGGAATACATTTCCCTGCCCTGTTCCAATTTGGAATCTCAGTGTTCTGACAGCTTAGTCAGTTCTGATACTGAGAATCAAGTAACATCAGAGATGAAGGTCCCGAATGAAGAGAAAGTGAATATTACAAGTGAAAACATGGATTCGCCTCTAAGCAATATCTCAACTAATGGAGTGTCACCTGCTTCACCTCCTGTGAGCTCGCAGTCTTGTGATACGCCCAAGGACTCTAAACTTCTAAGCGAGGAAGAGTTATCAATTCCTAAAGATGACACGAAACAAAAGGCAGTAAATGCCTTGGGTGGGGAAAGTAATGCAACAGTTGATATGCCTAGTAATGACTTTGTGAAGCCTCTTGTCAGTGTTAACATTGAACCAGAGTCGTCAAAGGTGGTGCAGCAAGACATAGTGGATATGTACATGAAGAGCATGCAGCAGTTTACGGAGTCATTAGCTAAGATGAAGCTTCCAATGGACTTTGAAAGTGGACCTACTAGCTCCAGCAATTCGAGTACCGATCCAAAATCACCTGCATCCAAGAACTCAGGGTCTCGTGTGTTCTATGGTAGTAGAGCCTTCTTCTGAGCATTTAATGACAGGCTGAGAGCATAAAGGTGACAGTAGCAGTTAGATTGAAGACTGATGCTAGTTTATATTATGAAGTAACATGGTGTTGAAGCTTTCCTTTTTGTATGAGAACATCTTAACTTTGAATGTTTTATTACACTCTTGATGTCTTCTTATTAGTGTAGCTTGCCCTTACTTTTCTATCCCTTTATTACTTTGCCATTGTGTATCTTACGCCCTTGAGCAAGTGTGATTGATGATGAGAGTGCTACAAACGAGAGCGATTCAATTTCTGATGAACAAATGAAACTGCAACAGGATATTTAAACTACTGAATCGGCCTGGAACAGTCACAACCCAACGTACCAAAAGTGTACAGACAAGATAATCAGAAACATAGGAGAGGTTAGATTCAAAGAATCTATCTGCTCATACATGATTTAAACTAAGAAAGCAGTAACCGTTTGATCAATTTATGAAGGAGTTCAGATGGGTAATTCGACAATGTGATTGGCTCTGGAGTACATATGCCTCCTGCAAATCCATGCAATTCTACCATCATCCCTGTACCTTACTCTCCACAGACCAAACTTTTCAGCAATGTCTTTCCCACTAGAACATCTCTCTTCCCTCAAAAAATCCATCAGCCATTGCTGAGCCGCCCCAACCTCCTGCTAATAAGATAGATAATCATATATATATAAAGAGGCAAAGCACAAGCGAAGCAACATACAGAATAACAACATTGTCTGTTTAGTCATTTTATTTTATTTTCTCAAGTTTTCTTAATGTACCTGTGCAGCATCTCTTGATCCGGTGTGGTTTCTACTCCTGCCTAACACAGCAACACCCGCGACCCCAGCAGCCACCGTACCAGCAGCTCCATACATTAAAGGCGAACTCGTTAAATGGGCCACCTCCCTGCCAAGATCAGGTATCAGCTCTCCCATGCCTACTGCTAAATGTGCCCCTATTTTTAGCGCAAAGGTCACCAGTTTCATGAATTTTGTCATGTACGGAGCTAGGCACTTAACTGTCATGTTGTCCACTTGCATGATTTCGCACCCCATTTGGTTTTCCACCACGTGCATTTCTCGTCTGTATTCACATAACATGTGCAACCGGAGAGCATTCATGCCTGATATTACCCTGGTGATTAGTCTTCTGGAGTAGTTCTGAGTTTCCACAAAGTAAAACATGTTTGGTACTTTTCTTTCATCTATTTGTATGTTGTAGTTCACAAGGTAGTTCACTTTGCGGTGCAGCTCGATAAGAAGCCTGTGCTCATAGTATCTTAACCCTTGGAGTTCTTGCTTGATGTCTCTTATTTCTTGCTCAATGATCTGTAACCTATGTAAAACTGCTTCAACACCTTTGGCTATACCAGCAAATGACGGTTCGACTGAGCTTGTTATTTCTCCACTATCTTCTTCTGCATTGTTATCCTGCGGGACTTGAAGTTCAGTGGCCAGATTGTGTAAGTCATGGTATCGGCAATGAAGCACTTCTCTGAAATCATCATCAGATAATAAGTCACGAGCGAAATCAAAACCATGTTCTAAAATCAGACTTCCAGAATCTTTAACCGAATCCCATGAGTGCTGATAATCATATATACTGTCAGCTGGGACAGAAAGCAGTGCTTTCTTCAAGTGTTGGAGAGGGATGGATTGGTTCTTTCTGTATCTTGGAGGAATTAGATTTCTTATGCATTCTGAGCGAAGGACATGTTCTATGAGCGTGAAGCCGTGACAGAGGCTGTGAATTGCTGGAATTATGAGTTGTTGAAAGAGTCTGAGCATTTCAGTATGGCTCTTGTTTGAACAAGCAAGGACATCGATGTAATGAACAAAATTCCCTCCAAGCTCCACGCGGACATTGATCCCGTTTATGTTAATTGAGATCAGGTGGTTCTCAAGGCTGCAGGATGCTCCATACTGGTTCTGCAACAATCCCATCATTTTGTTGTGCAGATGTACCTGAACTCCATGAAGAATCGATGATTACTTTCCTTGCATATATATGGTTGAACATCTAGTAGAAAAAAATGTTATGCTTGCCTTTATTGAATTACACGAGATTATAGTATTGAATTATCTTCATCCAGTAGAAAAAAAATGTTATGCTTGCCTGTAAACGGGGAAAGAAACCTGGCATCAGGAACATGTGGCTCGAATCATCACATTCAAAATGTCTTCCTACATAATTGCAATCAGGACTGTTTAGGTGCCATTTTTGAGGTTTCCATGTGCCTTCCTCCAAGTTCGGTGGGAAGAGTAAGGGAGAATCCGGATCAGATGGATCCTGTACATAACATAGTTCCATTTTCAGCATCATTCTCACAAGATCACTAGCATTCAGCTTCTCACTGACATTTAATCCCATTAGAAACTTCTCCAAGTTCTTTCTGCAAATGAATCCATTAGTTTCTTTCTTTTTGAGTCCCAATCGTGTCAGCCGACTGAGTACCTCTCCATAAAACCACTCACAATCAAGAATCAGGAACCCCAGTTCATCGAAATAAATCACCTCTCCCATGCCGTGAAGACATGTAGCCACGGCCCTCCTCCTCGTCTGTACCTTTTCTTTGTCATTTTGTCTTCTTCTAAACCTTAGAGATGGAATTTTGACCTGGCACAATTCGTTAAACTCTTCCCAAGTCATTATAGGTCTGTACTGATTTTCTTGTAGCAATTCCACGAGATCATTGCATAGCTGATATACTAGCGGAACCTTTCCAATGATCATTCTGCATGTCATACGTAGATGTTGGCTGAGTGTACTCACTGATGTTGATGATCTTGCATCAACAGTAAACACTGTTGAATGAAATTCCACAATTCCATGAAATTTATCTCTTAATCCTTGTATCAAACTTACACTTGTGTGCAAGTTATCTGAGTGCTGGTTTATTTTTTCACAGTGAGTTAACACCACAGTTACACTAGGTAACATACATTGCTCAACAACCGACGACTGCCTTGAGTTGGAAACAATAAATTGTAGCCAGTAATTCAGATCTTCTTCTATCTCAATTGGGGTCTTTGGTTCTTTATTGATGGAGTTCTTGAAGAGGCTGGATATGATTAAAAACAAAGATGCACTGCCATGTCCAGGAAACATGAGATCATGCAGCGAACAGAGCTCATGCTGATTACAAAGATTCCAGATTGAAATCTTTGTTCCTTCATCATCACTGAACGACTTGATTTTCATTCCTGGAGTTTTAACAACTTGCTCAACTGGTTTTACCAGAATCCTTACTTGATCCACATAGGGAACTTTTGAAGGTGACGTGTTCTGCAATATGGAATCGCAAAGCGTACTTTTACCTACACAATATACCACAAGTTTAAACAGATGCAATAAGAGCACAATATGCATTTTTTGGGCATGTTCAAACTCAGAACGTACCAGCATTTTCTTGGCCAAGCAGGAAGACACGACAACGTGTGGGTGCAGTCATAGGCATGTTCTCAAGAGATTCGACGTCTGATTCTTCAGCAGTTGTTTCATTCTGACCCAATTTCTCATATATGCCTTCCGTTCTTCCAGCAGAGTGGAGCGGAGTTCTCCCAAGATCAATTTCTTGAATACATGGATTGACATTTAATGTATCCATTATCGCTTGAAGCACAATTTCACCTTTCACCCCTTTGCAACCTTGCAATGATAGGCACCTGAGAGTAGCATTTTTTTCCAAGCTCTTAAATATACCGACTATATCATGTGGCTTGAGAGACTCATCATCAACGATTCCAAGCCGGGTTAAACTACGATTGCTCGCCAGCATTAGTAGAATGGCCTTAACCCCATCCCTGCCAACTTTACTCCTCCTTCCTCCTATCGACAACCATCTGAGACCCGTATTAGCTTGATTTTGGAAACTAGAGAACTTGCTAAGAGGACATAGTAAATGTTCTACACCTATTCCACCAAATAAGTTCCCCTCAAGGTACAATTTCTCCAAGCTCCCATTCTTAAATAGCCCTGCTGCAACATACACAGCTCCTTTGTTCTTAAGGCCTGTTTTCGACAAGTTCACCACTTTCAGAGTCCGGTTCTGTTCAAGAACCAACCGGAATTGCTTGGCCCACCGTGTGTTCACTCTCACACCAGTTAAGTCGAGAGACCGGACAACTGAATTCCATCCTAGTGCACAACAAACTCGGTATAGACCCTTGACATCAAGGTTATATATGCGAAGCGTATCGGTCACGAATTCGAGCACCTTACAGACTTTCCTATCAGTATCCGCACTCCAGAAATGAACTTGAACACATCTGTTCCTGGCCAAAACAGCCGAAACAAGAGGAGCGGCAGTTGTAACCGACACGGAGTCGAAAACAGTTAACAATTTGAGAGCAGAGTTAACTTCAATCATTTTCGACAACTCTTCAGCTCCATCTATTCGAATAGAATCTTCCCATATCTGCAAATCTTCCAAGCTGTCATTGTCCTTAAGAGCTGAAGCCAAAAGTCCAGCACCAAATGCACCAATGCCTGATTCTGAAACAACCATTTCCTTGATGCTTTTGTTAGTCCTCAAACAGTCGAATAGCTCAGATAAACACTCAGCATTTAGCTTGTTTCTTGTAAAGACAAGGCGGTTGAGATTTGGGTTAGCATCAAGCAGGATGTTGAAATGTTTAACTTGTTCCAACTCCCAATGTACGAGGTGGAACTGCATGTCTGTTAATGAGGACTGGGATTCTTGTAAAACAAGAAGAAGCTGTGAAAATTCATGGTCAGTAATGGTTAGATTTATGGAGTTTTCAGATTGTTGGACTGAGTGGGACAAGTGGGATAGAGAGACAGCGACGCTATGAAGGTTTAAGGTGCCTGATTTTAGGGCCTGTATACAAGATTCAAAATCTTTCATACTTTGGATAGATAAGAACACTAACACAATAACATTATAACACAAACAAGAACAAGAAAGAGACCACGGAGCTCAATTTTCACTTCATCTTCAACCAATAAATCGGTTACTCGGATATATCCGTTTGGATTGTAGAATGTGAATGAAGTCAATGATGATTATTATAATTACTTCCTTTCGGTGGTGATTTTCTAAAAGAAGAAAAAGTCCTCAATTTTCAAACTTAGTGGGTCCCATTTCGACTCTTTTACTTGCTTTTCCCACACCGTTGAGTCTGTCTGGAATAGAATACATCAGGCTCCAGGTAAGGAATTTATTCGGCTGTCTACCTCCCACTTTACAATTTCATATCCCTCGTCCCCAATTGAAATTGTTTCGTTGTATCATACACATATTTTTATGCAGATAATTAATTAATGTATACTTATAAAAAATGAAGTATAAGAAATAAAAGTTATGAATTCAAACATATATTACAATTCAATTATTGAGTTTCTTTTGAACATAACATTGAATTGTGAAGTATAAAATTATCAAATATAGAAATGGAACAAAAATTTTTAAGACAATTCAAAATGAAATACGAAATATTTAATTCGAGACGGAAAAAATATTAAGTATTTATTTAAAAAAAAACTAGTTGGAAAGTTAGCTATTAGCTAATTAATTAGTTGTTAGCTGGTCAGGTATTTTTTTCTTTAACAAACTAACTTGGTTGATAAGTTAGCTTATCAAACTAGCTAGTTTTTCAGCAAACTTGTTTAAAAAGATGTGCATTAATATAACAAGCTTTTTATTAATCAATGGTCAAAAAAAGCTCATGAAATTGAAAATATACTGGTAAACAAGGCCTACTATTCCATCCATCTATCCCAAAAAATAAATAAATCATAAAGCAGGAAAGATGGTAATAAAATAATAAAAGAAATGAATAAAGTATGACAATAGTGACAAGTGGAGTCAGTCCCTTGTTATGTACTACTCCATCCGTTCCGCTAAAAGTGAAACATTTTTCCATTTTCGGCGTCTTACCAAAGTGAAACAAATTTTCATTTATGGAAATAAACTCCACAATACAATTCATTTTTAACCACATATTATTAAGCTACCTATTTCTCTATCTCGAACTCATTCTTAACCACATACCACATATTTTTCTTAAAAATCGTGCAAAACTAAATTGTTTCATTATTAATAAGACGGAGAAATTATTATTTAAATGGAGAAAGAATAAAAATGATTAAAAAAGAGATAGTAAGTTCGTGAAGTAGAGGGTCCCATTACTATAAATAGAAAGGAGAACCTTTGTATGATAGAACTAAAATGGCGAAATGAGAAGTTTATCAAGGGACATAAACTTATCTGGTTTTCATGTAGAAAATCGATTAAAATGGTCCAGGCGTGCGATTTTTTCGGTAATCAAATCGGACCGGTTTGTCTATATAAGGATCGAGTTAGGCTTGAAAAAACAGATTCACAAAAATGCACACACAAACATGCTACTATGTGTTTCTCCCTCAAAATTGACATTCAATGGCGTTTCTACTTACGAATTTATCGGATGTTGTACATTTACAAAGATTTCCACTCTATTTCAGCTTATTAGCTTCATGGAGATGAATCGGGTACAAACCACCAAATTTTTATTTTTATGTTTTTGTGCGTGTTTGTGCTTGCGTGTTATTAAAAATAACCTTTAAATTATGTGTATGTTCATTGAGTGTGTAGATGAATATGAAGAATTTAAAGACTAGAAAAATCATGATGCTCTTTTTTGTTACTTTACTTTAAGGAACTATGAATTGACACTCCGATCAGTGTAGTACACAATTACTCTTTCAAGGTTTCATAAATAGGTCATCGAAATGGATGAGTGTGATTTAATTCGTGACAATAGAATGAATCTGAATTAAATTAGATTGTACAGCTAGCTGCCTAAATTAGATTATTCTAGTAACTAACATAATCTTGGAGTTATTGTGATTAGCTAAATTCATGCATGTAACTGACCTTTCTATGAACTATATAAAGATGGAATAGCAATGAGAAAAGGCATTATGTCCAAGACATGGTGTCCCAGCCAGTCTATAAAAACATTCTCCAGTAGTTCTACTTTTTTTTCTCCACGGTTGGTTCCGTAGAACCAAAGTTTTTTTTTTCCAGATTGTCAGATCTTGTCTGCTGGCATTTTTTTTCACTTCTAAAATCATGACAAGTGAAACTTTTGTTGGTACTTTCAATGGAAAAAATTATGGTAATTGGGAATTTCAGTTTCACAATTTTTTTGAAAGGGAAGGAACTTTGGGCCATATTGATGGTTCATCTCCTATTCCCACAAACACAACTCAACTTGTCAAATGGGAAACGGAGGATGCTCGCATTATAACTTGGCTCACAACTTCCATTGAGGCACATATGGTGAACAACTTACGGTGTTTTGGCACGACTAAGGAGATGTGGAATTTTCTAAAGCGCATTTATCATCAAGATAATACTACCCGGAAATTTCAATTGGAGCATGAGATTTCCACGTATACTCAAGGTAATCTTGTTGTTGAACAATTCTATTCAAAATTTCTTAACCTTTGGAGCGAGTATTGTGGCATTATCTATAGTAAGGTACCCGAGGAGGCTCTTCTAGCACTTCAAGTGGTACATGAAGAGAGCAAGCGGGATCAATTCTTGATGAAACTAAGACTAGAGTTTGAAGTTGCTTAACAGAGGTGCAGTTTCTTCTTTGGACATATGTTTTGGGGAACTATCGCGTGAAGAGCAAAGAATGGCAACACAACTACTATGGATAATTCTCAACAATGCTATGAAGCGCTTAATGTTGCTTATGTTGTCCAGAGAAAGAATCGAGGAAAGAAATCCAAACAATGCTACAACTGCAATGAGTTTGGACACATTGTTCGTTATTACAGGGGTATCTAGCTATTTAAATTAGAGAGTGTATCCTATACTTAGATATTTATAATTAATAGGAAGAGGGCTCCTCGTAGTATACATATATTATTTAAGAAAGACAAGTCTCTTATAAGATACGCTAGTAGGCTCTTTACTTTTGTAACTAGGTAGAAGGAGAGTGCTTCTACTTCTTATTTCAAGTCATAACTAAGCTATTTATGTATTAGTGAAGACACTATATAATATGATTCTTCCCTTAAGCAATACCTTTTAAGAGTGTACCAAGGTATTAATATTTATACGCAAGCTTCCCTTTATATTTGATTACTAGAAGAGAGTGTACCATACATATTTCATAGGCTATTACTAGAGAGAATATTTACCCTATAATGTGTTTAATATTATAGGCTTGCTTGTAGTAGCCCTTTATAGTAGTTTAATATTGAGCGCACATATCTTAAAATAGAGTAATAAAAGGAAGCTATCTTCCACTACTAGTACTTTCTATAATCAAGTCGCTCTTAATCCGTATCTATTATAAGGAGTATGTTTTTGCAAGAAGAAGTTATGTGAGTATTGTAAGAAACTTGATCGTACTATCAATGAATGTCCCATACGACAAGAAAATCTTCGTGTTCAGGATCTTCATGCTAGTACCTCGACTCCTTCTCTAAATCAATACAATAATCTCACTCCTGAAATTCCTCTCTGCATTTTTTGCATTTGGACTTCAAGGTCAAGGTAAGGCAGCTTCTTCTTCTTGGTTTGTAGGTTCGGGTGCATCCAATTATATGACAGAATCATCCAATTTATTACAGAATACGAGAGAGTATACTGGTAGATAAAATATTCAAATATTTGATAGTAGTACTCTGCCTATTACCAAAGTTGGTGATATTGGGCCTCATTTAATAGTGTGTTTGTCTCACCAGGACTATCTACTAGTTTGATCTCTGTTGGACAGTTGGTTGATAACAATTGTAGCGTGAACTTTTCTAATCATGATTGTCTTGTGCAGGATCAGGTATCGGGGAAGGTGATCCCGAGGGGGCCTAAAGTGGGCAGATTATTTCCTTTGCATTTTTCTGTTCCCAAGACTTTGTTTTTAGCATGTACAATTTTGAATAAGCATGATATTTGGCATAAACAGTTAGGTCATTCAAATCAAGTTGTCTTGTCCCATTTAATAAAGAGTGGATTGTCGAGTATCCAATCTCAGTGTAGTGCCCATGAATTATCTTTTGATTGGAAAAAGTAAAACTCTTCCTTTTCTATCTTCAGATAATCGTGCCACTGCCATTTTCGAAGTTATTCATTCTGATGTCTGGGGAATTTCACCTATCATTTCCCATGGGCAATACAAATATGTTGCAACATTTATTGATGATTACAACCATTTTACATGGATATACTTCCTACGCTTTAAAAGTGAAGTACAAAATGTGTTTCAAAATTTTGTGGCACTTATTGAGGCACAATTTTTAAAACACATCATAAGTTTGCGTTCTGACAATGGTTGGGAGTACATGTCTCATGCCTTCCAAACATTTCTATTGGAAAAGGACATTGTTTCTCAACGTTCATGTCCTTATACTCCTCAACAAAATGGTCTTGTTGAACGTAAGAATAGATACTTGTTGGATGTTGCCCGAACCTTACTTTTAGAAGCCTCCGTTCCATCTAAATTTTGGGTAGAAGCATTGTCTACAACAGTCCACCTTATCAATTGTTTGCCTTCGCAACAATTAAATTTTGACTCACCATATTATCGTTTTTTTTGGAGTCCATCCACATTATAATACTCTTCACTCTTTTGGATGTGTTTGCTTTGTCCATTTACCTCCATATGAATGCCATAAGCTCACTGCCCAATCCGCTAAATGTGCCTTCATAGGATATAGTTCTGCTCATAAGGGCTTTGTTTGCTTTGATGCTAATTCTAATAAATTTCACATTTCTAGAAATGTGATCTTCTTTGAGCAAGAGTTCTATTTTCCGCAGCATATAACACACTCTGATAAAGTCCTTCTTCCTAGTTTTGACGATGTGCATGCATCTGTTGAGCATTTCAAAACATGTCTTGTCTATCAACGGTGACCCTCCCCCCTCGCTACCTTCTCCGCCTGTGCATGATCCTGAACTAAATTCAGCACCTAATGTTGCGGTAGTGCAGTGAAGGCGTTCCACTTGCACAACTGGTCCTCTAAATGGCGTTCCACTCGTACTGCTAGTTCTCCTCAAAGGTACGGTTTCTCGGCTACTTTAGCCAACATTGCGGTTCCTAACTCTTATTCTCAAGCATCTACATAGCCACGTTGGACGAAAGCAATGCATGAGGAAATTCAGGCTCTTCTTCATATTCACACTTGTGATATTATTCAATGTCCTCCTAACGTTAAACCAATTGGTTGTAAGTGGGTTTATTCGATCAAGTTGCGATCTGATGGCTCACTTGATTGATATAA
The DNA here is from genome assembly GCA_036897095.1 of Plantago elongata. Taxonomy (NCBI): domain Eukaryota; kingdom Viridiplantae; phylum Streptophyta; class Magnoliopsida; order Lamiales; family Plantaginaceae; genus Plantago; species Plantago elongata. Next base: position 44,758 of record JAYMSP010000165.1, on the reverse strand, counting down.
AGCACGATTGGTTGCGCTCGGTAATCGACAAGAATATGGGATAGATTATGAGGAGACATTTGCACCTGTGGTTAAGATGACTACCGTACGCCTTGTTATGGCAATTGCAGCCTCCAAAGCTTGGTATCTAAGACAAATGGATGCCAAAAATGCTTTCTTGCATGGTGATCTCAAGGAAGAAATCTATATGACTCCACCTCCTGGTATGTTTTCCACACAATCCTCAGATGTGTGTCGATTAAAGAGATCACTATACGGGTTGAAACAAGCTCCTCGTGCCTGGTTTGATAAGTTTTATTCTACATTTATTAGCTTCTCATTTGTCCAAAGTCAGTATGATCCATCTCTATTTCATTCAAAGACATCTAACGGTGTTGTGCTTCTACTTGTATATGTGGATGATATTGTTATTACAGGATCAGACACGTTGTTAATTGTACGACTTCAGGATCAACTTCATCAGTCCTTTCAAATGAAGGATTTGGGGCCTTTGCAGTATTTCTTAGGTTTGGAGGTTCACTCTACTCCAAACAACATATTCTTGAATCAACATAAGTATGGAGTCTAAACTATTTGACGATTACTAGTCTGGAGATTTCGTTTGTTGTTCAACAAGTTAGTCAATTTATGCAAGCTCTTACCCATCTTCACATGGTTGCCGTTAAGCGAATTATTCGATATTTAAATGGTTCTGATGCACATGGTCTAATATTTTCCAAAGATTCCAACCTTCAGTTGTCAAGGTACAACGATGCTGATTGGGCTGGTTGTTCTGACACGAGACGATTGATTACCGGATGGAGTATGTTTCTTGGACACTCTTTAGTGTCTTGGAAGAGTAAGAAACAAGACCGTGTCTCCAAGTAATCAACAGAGTCAGAATATCGTGCAATGTCTTCCGCTTGTTTTGAGATAATTTGGTTGCGGAGGCTACTAACTGAACTTGGGTTTCTTCAAACAACACCCACTTCTCTTTTTGCTTATAATACAAGTGCCATTCAAATTGTTGTAAATCATGTGTTTCATGAGCGGATGAAACACATTGAAGTTGATTGTCATTCGATTCGTGAAGATTATGATGAGAAAGTCATCACTTTGCCTCATATCAAGACAGATCTTCAGACTGCTGATGTTTTCACTAAAGCTCTTTCCAGTGATAGACATCAATTTCTACGTTCCAAATTGAGGCTTGTTGATCAACATACATCAATTTGAGGGGGGGGGGGTGACAATAGAATGAATCTGAAATAAATTAGATTGTACAGCTAGCTGCCTAAATTAGATTATTCTAGTAACTGACATAATCTTAGAGTTATTGTGATTAGCTAAAAGCATGCATGTAACTGACCATTCTATGTACTATATAAAGATGGAGATATCAATGAGAAAAGGCATTCAGTCTAAAATTGACAATTCGAACTAGTACATATCTTTTCCTATTCCATATGCACGTGTTAAATTGTGATCGTTTAGAAGCGAATGTACAATTTCAACGTTTACTTGCATTTGCTTAAAAGGGTAGGAAAAGTACAATGTGCATCTATGTGTTATGATGTTCCCATAATGTTCATATTTCATGTTCATCCAAAATAAACACGGGTTACTATGTACTAATTAAATAAACGCAAGAAAATGAAGTCGAATCTTAAACCCAACTATAATCTACCCCAACCATATATCACCTACATTTACTAGACAATTTCTTACGTTGTATAAATCTAGAAAATGAAAAGTAAGTCCTTTACCAACACTCAGCTAAGAGTTCAGGCTCATCGATCCATATACGTGTATTGAATATTGTTACTTCAAATTAACCTTCAATTGATGAAAATTTGCAACATACAAATTACAAGAGGGGAATGAAGATATTAACAAACTGGAAGTACAAGAATGGAATAAATGAAAAAGATGTTGATTCGGGTATGAAGAGCTTATGCATGTGTAAATTAACAATTTTTTGAAATTCACCCACATCTATGGTGCTTGAGATTTTGATGGGCATCTATCTTGTAAGAAACAATATAAAATCAACATGTAGTTGCACAATAAATTCCCAGATTATGTAGCTAAGGAAACTGAAAGCAAGAACAATTCATAAGAGAAGACTTGTTTCTTGGGTGATATCCATATGAAAAATAGACCACTATCTATAGGTGAAGAAGTGATGTTCTACTCATTGTTCTCCAAATTATTTATTTGTTATGACTTATGAAGCAAATTGAACAAATACTTTTATTCAGACTCAAATTTGCATTGTTTTTGTTCTCAAATATGACCGAGATTTGTTTAAAATATGAATTGTGTATTTATTTAATTAGTTAACTAATTACTAATAATTAGGACCGAATGCGTCTCAAAAGACAACTAAGTTTACTTCAAATATACTTCATTCATTTTCCACCATAAACGAACTATGCTTGCAAAATTTTAAGAACATTGAGCAAGTTGTTGGACTAATTAAATTTAGCATTCTTCTATAACTTCATAATAGAGTTCTTAATATAGCTAAAGGAGAAAAATATTGGACACAAACTTCTCATAAACTTATTACCATTTCATCACAATCATTGACCAATTTTAAAAAAAATACTCATATACATTATATTAATTACATAAATGATGAATAAATATACTCATATACATTAATTAAATATAATTCCTTCAATTCTCTAAATCAATAAAGTAGTTTGAGAAATTTTTATTTATTACTACAATATAGCATTCTTTGAAAGATAACAAATCAAATGTGTGCTGATAATTTTGACCAAGAATTATTGCAATGTATTACACTTTGCTTAATATTTCCCATTCTATTTCGGCAGGTGTCATTAATTTTATTTATTGCAAGTCCATGTATAAATAACTTGATTTACATTAAGAAATAAATTCATTAATGTCACACATAATATTAATATTTTTTCAATATTTCATTTTCTATTAAATGCAATTTCCATTTAACTTTAAGCGACAAAATCTGCTACCAAACATCCCAGTAACTTTTCTTGTCTTTTTATCTATAAAATTCTCAAAATATCACATTTCTTTACCATGTTTTATTTAAATGCTTGAGTCCAACTACCATCTTCTTCTTCTTCTTCTTTGAATTGTTGGAATTCTTTGATAGCAGGGTTTTATTTCGGCTACTCTCGATAAGTATAAAGATTTTGTTTCTTTGATATCAGGTAAATTATTTGCATTGTTAATTGATAATCATTTGTTCAATTGTAATTCATTTTGTCTTTGAATGTTCTTATGTCCATGACTTAGTGTTCATATTAATCACTTAGCTTTAGGTGTTTATTTAACAACATAGTTTTTTTTATCATGTTTCATATTATGTTTTTCAATTTATTTTGGTGTTTGTGGATTATGTTAATTGAATGAGTTGGATAAAGTTCCTTCTTCTTGTCTACACTCCAGTCAAATTCATTTTGTGATAAAAATGACTATATAATTACAACAACATGTCGTCTCCGCTGATCTATATACAAATTTGTACATTTTAAAATTTTGTTAATGGAATTGTTAATTGATTAAATTCAAGAACATGATTACTTGGTGATGCAAACCCTTGGACGCATATATAATTCTTTCTTTCAAGAGTCGAGTTCTCTCGTTGGTTTATGATGTATAAATCCTTAATTCTTTGAATTTGTTCATTTTCGTTATAGCCCAACTTTTTTTCTCAATTATCGGTTTCCCTAACTTCATTTTTCTTTCAAGTTCTAGGGAAATGTTCTGTTTTGAAACTTTGTCAAACTTGGATAAAGGACGGAGCTAGATTAACAACTATAGACAAAAAATATATGTTATGTATGTTGTTATTTTAGTGACAATTGAAATTAATTATATGTTAGCGAATAAAATAAAAAACTTTCCCGCGTAAATTTAGCGATCTATTAACCCCTTTTTCTACGTAAATTTAGATATCTATTAACTCTTCGGGAGCATTCAAGCAACATGGACATGATAACACGCTTACAATAAAATATGAATTAAACATTGATGTAGATTATAAATATGAATCAATGGCTACACAAAACTATTCTTTTTTAGATAAAAAGAATGGTCAGTCAGCCACTAATACATCCAAGTGGTCCTTGCAGGTTCCAAAAGCAATAGGATCGTGTAAATCACAAATTTTGTGAAGGGGTTTAACGAGACTTTATTAATTATTTATTTTCGTCTCTTCAGTAGCATCTTATGTTTAATTCTCTGAAATGAGTTTGTTTTGTAAGAACAAGATTAAATGAGTACTTCTCTCTCAACATGTTTTTATATATATACGTACTATACATATCAGGATGGCTGACAATCAAGTGCGTAAGGGTTGGGAAGAGTGTATTGTTATGTCAGGGAAAGGAAGTCGTATTGTGCATTATATATTGCGCGATACAACTGGAAGTTCTCTCCTAGCAGTCGTTGGAACTGAAAGGAGTGTGAGGCACATGATCTATACTGTTTCAGTAGATTATTTACGTGTATTTGGATCCACGGGCACAATCAATGCTCAAACAAGTTGGAGAACGAGAGCAGAAGTTGTTTCGTGGCTAAGCTCATTAGTTGCCAACAAAGGCCCAATCTTTCCTAATCCAGGTAAATATTGTCACTGCTTCTCAATTGTTTATTTAGTTATGTTTGAGCATAATGTCCATTTTAGAGAAACCAAAATTGGAAATACACAAGGAAACTTCTAATTATCATGGAAGAATTAATATTATGTTCTTAATTTAGTGTTTGAAAATATGAGATGTTCTAGTGTTTGTATACTTGTATGAGAAAAATGTGCACATAACCTATTTGTTATTAGTAAAAATATTTGCATATACGCTTTCATGTTGCAAAATCCAGTTAATTTTACATTCGCTCGTGCCACATACTTTACGACCAATGTGCTCTATTCTCATTAAAGGTAGGATAATTTATCTAATTTTATCACGTAGACTTGCTAGATCGTGAAAATCTATCAAAAAGCTAGGCAAGAAATCAATATTTTCATCACATAATAGTTTGAATACTTTATATACTTTTATAAATTTGAAACTAGGCCTTGCTTTATACCATATATATATTCAATTCATCATCTTGGTTATTCTTATCTTCGAGTAGGGATTTTCACATTAATAATCAAGTTCAAGGTAATTTTTTAATTGACTTCTTTTCTTATTCAGTAATGAACAAGCGACTTGAGTAGTTGTGTTCATCGTGGTGTTGTATGTGTGAAATATTTTTCATTTATTTACTTGATCCAACTTGATGTTAGACATAAGGTTGTTTGAGTTAGGGCGAATGATAATCCACGCGTGATTGTAAATAGAGTTTTATTCTACTGTAATTTGTCCGTTTTTTTCAAAAGAATTTTTTGGTAATTACTAAAATGTTGTTATATGTTTCATATCAATGCGTCATTTCGAATGACAGGTCAGAAAGTAATTCAAACAACCACATCAACAGTTTCTCAATCCATCAAGCCCATGGCAGGAGAGGTAATGCAAAATCTATGATTCTTTCTTTCCTATAGAAAACGTTTTAGCTTATATACTTTTCATACTAAGAACATCCACAATGGTGACGAGCCGACGGCGCATCGTCGTCGTTTTTGCTTCAGTGGTGGCGCGTCGTCATCGCCACATCATTTTTTTTAATTTCCATATCAAAAAATTGTTTAGAAGTTAAAATTAATGAAATTGCATTTTATCGAAGACGTTTTAAAATTTAATGGTATAAAACAAACGAGAAATATATTACAACATATAATTAAAAAATTTAAAAAAATTCAAATTTGGTCAAATTTTGTAGATCGTGAAAAAACGTATCCATTGGTGATTTTTTTATATTTTTTTATTAAGTATTTTTGGAGATATTATCGTTCGAAAATGGATAAAAATCGAAAATCGAATAAAACGAAAAAAGTAAAAGAAAAAAGGGGGGACCGGACACTGGGCAGCAGCCCATTGTGCTGCCCATTGGCTGCTACCCGCGCTGTGTCAGGCGCCTTTGGCTCTCGCCACGCCCGTTGGCGCGGCGAGAAGGCCTGTTGGGGCGCCGAGGGCGCGCCGTGCCCCACGGCGCCCCAATGGGGCTGGTCTAACAGGGGTAGATCTAACCTGGGCTTTACTACTGGTCCGTCTAAAAAATAAAAATAAATTATTTTTTAATTTTATATTACACTTGCTCAATTTAGGTTACATAAATCAGAATAGACGATCTTCACTTTGTCTTTCGCTCTCCCACTGTGAAACAACCTCCCGGTGAGGGGCCGCTCGTCTTCCTGTGTAAGCTTGGCTCTGGCACCTCCGCTTTCATGTGCCTTCCAAGTTCCTATTAATTTCAATATGTTCTCCTCAACGTTGACTGTTCATGTCCATACCATTATCGATGGTCCTATATTTTCTGGAATAAGTTTAACTTTGAAAAACCTAGTCGTAACCTAACTTTTTTAAATAACATGGACTTATCCTTTATGTTGCTCTGGTAATTAATTTTTATTTTTTACCACATATGCTTTGTTCCTCTTTAAATTTATATGTAATTTTATCATTCTGAGGAGGTTGTGTGTGTATGATTTCACTTTATTGCAACTTGCATATAACTCTGAAGTCATTGTTTTGATTTCGTGACTAGTGTTTTTTGTTATTGGATAGTATTCCTCGTCTAGTGTCCTTCAAAGTTAAACTTTTATTTTTGGTATGAGTGTTATGATATCGAGTTTTGTTATGAATTTGTTTTATTGACATATGAGTTTTAAAAAAAAATTAGCCCATATTTAAATAATTTTTAAAATCCGCAACTTGTTCATTAACTTGTTCGAAAAGATTATGACTTTGTTTAAAAAGACTAGTTGTTAATTAGCTGGTATATGATTGTGTAGTTGATAAACTATGTTAAATGTTATATTATAATATTATTACCAAGATCTAGATAAATTAATATTATACATTATAGAAATTAAATGTTAAGGACCTAGAGACTAAACGAGACTTCATCAAGGGGAATAGGGTTTGAAGCCCAGGGAAGATTATCCCCAGTGAATTCCAACCTAAAGATTATCGCCCAGTAAAGATTGTTCGCCGATGCAACACGCTTGAACTTAACATAACTGAAAGCATGTAAAGTGGCATTATTCAATTTTCGAGGACTATTTCTCCGAGAAACGCATTTTCACGCCAAATTATGTCACAAACCCTAGGTAAAGATGAAACTCCTTAATATAATCGATATAAAGTATGATATTATGCTCTCAAATGATAATCTTAAGTCAATTATAGGTGAAAACGGTTCAATTAATTGCCTCATACAAAGTACATAAAATTGTCTTATAAAAGTTTCTAGGGTGGAGAGCAAAAGATAAAAGAAGAGTATATGAAAAACGGGTACTTGGCGTCGCCAAGTTGTCCAACTCCAGTTGTAGCCATTTTGAGTGGTTAAATATCCGACTTTGGAAATAGTTTATTCATGAAAATTGTAGATCTTGTCTTATCTACGCATGGACACCATAATCTGGTCAATTAGAGTTCATATGAGAGATTAATCCCCAAACTACTACGACTGCTTCATGTTTGCACATTCGCAAATCTTCGCTCAAACAACTTTATATTAATCACCAAACTACTAGGACTGCTTCATGTTTGCACATTCACAAATCTTCGCTCAAACAACTCTATAACCTCCATCCGAACTCCGAATCCACTTCTGCTTCGACCATTAGAATCAATTTTCTATAATGCTTCCACCAATATAAGTACCTCCCAAACAATGTAGAATCCACTAATTCATTAATTTGCAGTCCTAAACACGTATTCATATTATCAACACAATTGTTGGGCTGATCAAGTTGGGACGATTCAACCATTGAGCCCACTCCCAAACCATCCCCTTCCCCAATTGTCCCAACAAAGCAATCGTCAATAATTCTGAGACATTCAATTGTTTCTTCATTAGCCCCAATCCCCAAATCGTTAGCCGCCATTTCGTGCCTTTCCAAGTTAATCTTATTCTTTCAAATTACTTGTTTCGAATTAAAAATTGGAGTTCCATATTGTTAATTGTGAATATAAGTGTATCAACTTGAATTCTACTACATCTCAAATCTTTTCCGAACTTATTTCCGATCCTTCTAAATATATGGACAGTTCGTGCATGCTCATGTTTGGTTTCCGAATTATTTACAAATCTTTCGACAATCTACTCGCCCAAGTTTAGCCATAACCTCTCACTTGAAGGAATTCGACAATCTCTTCCGCATTTTCATCTTTCTTGGCACCACAAACCAGGCAATCTTTTGCCTGTGCAATCGCCTCTTTCTCAGGAACAACAACTAATATCTTTTATAGAACAATTTCTTCCTTATCTCCAGCATCTTTAGAACTAAATTTTTTCTTCGTCAACACTATGATCATCTCTAGGGGTGACCAAAAAAACTGAAAACTGAAAAGCCGGACTGAAAATCCAACAATCCGACCCGATCCGTTATATTCAGATCGGATTTCGGGTTGGCATTTTCTAGTTTTTCGGATTCCGGATCGAATTAAATCCGTCGAATTTTCGGATAATCTGAATTTAATCCGGAATTTAAAAAAAAAAAAAACAAAGCCAGAAACGTTTTAAGGCTAGTAGCAACTTTGACTAAACTTGGTCACAAAATATGTAAACCCAAACCCTACATCTCAGTCATTCTCCCAATTTTCAGAGGAGACTGAAAATTCTTCAGTCATTCTCCCAAACCCTACTTCTTCAGTCATTTGATCAAATAGACTCTCCTCACAGCCTCACTCATTCACAGCGGCACAGAGCCGTCATCGGTTTCGTCTCCTCTCTCGGACAATCGGCGTCATGGTTTTGTTGGGACAGGCACATCGATCGCCGTCATCGGTTTCGTCTCTCCTCTCTCGGTTCCGTCAATCAGATTCAGATGAATATGATCCACTTTCGAATACAAAAGTTGATATGAATCATATTCATCTGAATCTGATTGAGGAATTTTGGATTGGGAAGTGGACTAACCGGAAAAGGAAATTGATCGGTCGACGGAGAGGACGTGGATATCGCCGCCATTGTAACGGAGCTTGCCGTCGGGGTAGCGGGGGAGAATCCGGCCGCCGTAGCTACAAAGTAGTTTGAGGCTTTTGGGTTTTTGTGAATTAGAATCCATTTTTGATTATGAGTGTTTTTGGTGATTTTGAGAAGAAGGAGTTTTTTAATTTTCGGATTAATCCGAAAAAAATCCGATAGGGGACGGATTAATCCGAATCCGATCCGAACCATTCGAATCGGATTATGGATCGACCCTCAGTTGGTCCGAAACTTCGGACTAATCCGAAGTTCGGATCGGATTAATCCGAATGGTCACCCCTAATCATCTCTAATCCCACCTCTTTCGATGCCCTCATGGTGACCTTCTAAACACCGGAAGTCTATGCCTGCAGATAAGATACTCACTATTCTTTACGTTTCGCATAAAAAATATTCTTCGTTTCCATTCTCACATCACCTCTCCACCTAGCTTGATCGTCGAACCAGGCAATATTAGCCAAAGTCTTGTGCTTTCCAATCCAAAAGCCCTTAACTAACGCTAAAGTTTCAATGATTAACCTTTCGATATCTAACAAAAGCAAAACCCCTCCATCCTTATTTGTCTTATTAAGTAGAAAGACGTCGGCCACTTTGTTGATTTTTTCCATGCTTTCCTTAACCTCAACTAATAGCCCATAAGAGAGATTAGAAATAAACACTAAGTAAGAAATTTTCATTACTTTATCCACCTACTTAGATTGGGCACTATTATTAACTCTCCTCAATGGGTGAATCTTGTTGACATAAATGTTTCTTACTTATATATCCTAACACATTTGGGGGGGGCTATGGAGGTTGACCCAATTTAGTCGTTGGTGGACGGTTGGGAACCTATGATGGGATCTCTAAAGTTTCTCTCCCTAATCACCTCTTTTTATAATATACATATGTTCAAGTCAATATTTCAGTAATTAAATGATGAATGGGAGTGTTGTTACCTTTGTCTCTTACAATTATCAATATTCGTAAATCATGATTTGTATAATATACTAACTATATTGTTATTTTGTTGACATTTCATACGGAAGAAAATTAACTTGAAAGCAATTAATGTTTACATTACAGTATATACATTTTATTATTAACTATTTCGATTGTAGCCCGCTTCAACATCTTCCAACATTCACTCCTCCGATCCAACAAGCACATAGTATCATATGGATCTCACCATTATCATGTTTTGATTGTTGATCGAGCTCTACTTGAGCAGTTTTATAGTCTTCTCGTAAGTTTAATCATAAGTATCAACCGCCTAGTTTGGAAAGAAGTGTAAATGGATGAGAATGTATGTGCATTCTCAGGTGAGGTGCGTACGTGTTGGGGCTGAGTGATAATTCGGAAGTGATTGAGACACATCATCCATTTAACCACCACCACTGAGGTCATGAGTGATTCAATGGCATAGCTTACTCTCTATGTACGCTGACTTAACTAACTATGTAATCACTTTTATTAATCAGCATTAATTGTTTCCAACATCAGGTTTCACAAATTAATAATTCTCCACTCCACCTGTACATAATAGACAGGAAGTGATAACCCACTTCACCTATCTAGAAAATGACATGATCCCTTGTTTTTTTGTTATTGTCGTTGTCTATTCGATTTTTTAAGGTATGATTACTATATTGGACCACATTTTACACGTTCTCTACGTGATGATGTTATGAATGATGTTCAAATTTATTAAGCACATGATTAGTTCATGTATTAAAGTTCTAAACTTTACTTACACCTCAAACCTTATTACGTACTTCGTTCGTTACTAGTAACTTCATACAATCATTATAACAACACGAACTGATTAAAACATGTATTTAAAAGTTAATTCCATCAAATTTTCTAAGTTAAAAAACAAAGAAAAGCTCAAATAAGAAGAAACAGACAACTTAAGATAAATTGGGGTAAGTTGTGAACTGATATGACATGAGACATATAACATATTCATGTTCAAACTTCTTTTGAATTATACGTACATATGATATGGTAGAAGAACATAGGAAGGGAGAGTAATGCAATAATATGCGCAAGAAGACAAGAACATAGCACCTTCCTAATGCAATAATAATATGCGCAAGAAGACAAGAACATAGCACCACAATATATACAACGCTTTTATGAAATTTATCTCTTCTAGTCATTCAATTGTAATATATAGTAGTGTTCGTCACTTATAAAATCCAACTTTGAGTTTGTTCAATTAATTAATATGGTTTAAATTGAAAATTCATGTTGATTCTTCCATTTTCTTAAAATTCGAGTTGATAAGAAATGAAAAAACGAAAAGCAAAAGAGAAAACAAGCTGCAATTTTGAAATGGATGGAAATCCTTAGCGCTATTCTTAGGATACGACTCATTGTCTATGACCTCTTGAAAACTAGTTTCCCCAAGGGACCTTCGCTAAGAGCACTGGGCTAGAAAGGACCTGCTCAGTTGGTTGCATAGAGTCCTGCACTAGAAACGGCCTGGCCTGGCCTGGCCGCGGCAGCGACTTCAATAGAAGGTTTGCTCGTGCACGGCGAGCGAGCCCTTGAAGGGTTGCAACTCTTCATTTTTCTTTGACTTTTGTGACTTGTTGCATCCGCTAAAGTTTGAAGTTATTTATTATCCATCCAATTTGTTACCGTTTGATGAAGGGTTAACAAACTTATTGGAGAATTGTAACTTCAATAATTAGTTCTTAAGTCTGTCTGAGAGTAGTTTAATCATGTCAGACAATTGCATGCCCCAATCACCCAAGTAACAAGAACAGAGTAAATTGTCTTAATTGGAGATAGTTTTCTATTGATTTTACTCAACACTTTTTTTGTCACTCACTTGTTCCATTTATCCTGTCATTCGGTGAATGTCTTTAGAAGTTCCGCGGGGTGTAAACTTCAAATGATGTAGGTAGAAAATGTTGTTAGACTTGACCACCCTTGATCCCTCAAGCTTCCTTTGAGATGAATTGCTCCTATCGATATTGATCAAAATATCATGATTCATGACTATGGAATAATCTTAAGAATTTAATTTTCTTTTGAAAAATAGTATTTTTTCACACACGTAAAATATCATACATCGCATGATCAGGTAGTTGAACAACTTCCTTAGTCATTCCCTCCGATAGTTCTTTATATTAACATGCGCTGATTGCTAAGCCACTCAAGTGCCAAAGACAACCACAACTTAGTCATCATCCTACATTAAAAGCGGAGTTAGGATAGATTTTCGACTAGGGCGTATATCTTTAAAAATATATTACTACTGAAGAAGAAATATATTTAATATTTTTTAATTGAAAATATTAAAAAAATTAAGACTAACACATAAATAATAATAATTTTCGATATATATGAGGTTAAAGTAGAGGAATTTGGTTACTTTTGAATTAAAATAAAAAGTAGCTACCCAAGCCATAAGATCTACTTTCAAATTAACTTTTCGATGTATGACTTGCAGCTTCATATCCACAAAAAGAGTCTGCTAGCCGACGGATATCTTAAGCAAATTTGAATGAACATAGGATGCAACTCGCGTATGGTGGACATTTGGATTTTACCATCTTTGCTCAAATGGAGAACCAAACTTCCCTCCAATATAATAATAATATATATTTCTTTTTCTCGTCCAATATAATAAATAATATCTCATTCAAAATATCTAGTGACACTAATTTATGACTATGGGACAAAGAGGAAGTAGAATCATTCATGTTTCTCTCTTTTTTTTTAAAAAACCGACAAAAATATTCGAACCTCCGTTAGTTAAAAATAGAGGAGAGTGCAGATGATATTAATGGGTTTTATTAAAACATCAACCCAACCCACCTATAATGGGTGATTATTTGTTCGACTCACAGCGGGTAGAATAATTTTCCAATCCACGATGATTCGGGTGATTAAAATTGTGGGTGAGTGGCTGACGGATTGGCGGGTGAAATACTTCATCGACTAAAATATATTATAATCCATCAAATGAATAAAATATTTTGAAATCAAGTAAAATGATGAAGTATCATTTTCACATATGTACTTTCCTAGTTTATATGAAATAACTCTAATTTATTGTTATTAATATATTAATTTATGATACATACATATAATTTTTTGTTATGTAAACTATATGCACCTAATCAACCCACCATCCACACACCGAATGACAGGTTATAAAAACTTCAATCCACATAAATTTTTATAAAAGCTTAATTAACGGGTGCGAGCAAAATATAAGTAGTTTGTGTGGATGGATTGACCAGGTGAATTATTCAATTACCTTAAATTAAAAAAGAAACGGGTAACCAACTGAGTTATTGTTTAAAATCTTGAGGTTAAAATGGCATAAAGTGAGTACTAGACCCCACATTTTACTTAACCTTTCCACATTTGGAATATAAACCGTATAAAAAAAGAGTAAATCTCTTTCTTGCCAGCTTGGCAGGAAACGTTAGACAACCCGCGTCAAAGTCGCTTCAACATTTATACACGTGTCCTCACCAACCTATATATACAAAATATCAGCTCTTCACTCTTTCACTCAACTCTTTCCATACTTCCCTCCAAAATTATTACAAATACAAACATCAACAAAAGACCTACTCCCATGGACTCACCAAACTACAATATGGATCCATATTTCCAAACCCGAAACCTTGACAACTCACATTCCGACGAGGAGCTCATTCTCGCCTCCAGCCGCCCCAAGAAGCGTGCCGGAAGGAAGAAGTTCAAGGAGACACGCCACCCCGTCTACCGTGGTGTCAGGCAGCGCAACTCCGACAAGTGGGTCTGCGAGCTTCGTGAGCCGATTAAGCAGAAGCGCATTTGGCTCGGGACGTATCCCACTGCTGAGATGGCTGCTCGTGCTCATGACGTGGCAGCATTGGCTTTGAGAGGCCAGAATGCTTGTCTCAATTTCGCGGACTCTGTCTGGAGGCTGCCAGTCCCCGCTTCCATAGAGCCGGATGATCTGCGTAAGGCAGCCACGGAGGCTGCTGAGGCCTTCAGGCCGGGGGTAAGTGAGGTAGAGGCAGGGAATATGGTGAATGATAATTTGAATACGGGCTTCGATGTTTCGGACTTCAATGTTTCAGGTTCGGATTATAACTACATGGCGGAGGGGGTGTTGATGTCACCTCCGCCAAGTCTGGACCAAGGTTTTGGTTGGGACTATGATGATCATACTAGTGATGCTGAGGTGGAGCTTTGGAGTTACAAAGTTTGACCTGCCCATGACTTTTTTTGGTGGGAAAATGCGCTACTAGTATTAATGTTTAAATTTTTAATTGTTTCTACGTTGCTAGGAGTGAAATAGTGTGTGACTAGTTTGAATAAGACAGGTGCGTGAGAGTTATTTCGAATAAGAACCCAACCGAGTAATGTGAATAAGAATCGGATTTTAACTTGGATCCGACTGTACTCGAAACGGAGTGGTACGAAAACTAGTGTTTTTAGTGGGGTTGCAGGTGGGACAAGCATTTTTACTGAAATTACTTTGGGGGAATTGAATGAAGATGAGAGTGACGTTACTGATGATGGGCTGCTCCTTCTGCTTTCTTCAACCGTGGGATTGAGGTGTATGGCTGCTCCACGTAGTACCGGACCCTACTTGCTTTTGCTAGCTGGATAAGTATATATATATTAGTGTAATATAACCTACTACTTATTTTTCACAGTCAAGTTATTAGTAGCACTGTGATGTGATCAACTGATCATGGTTCTTCTATTGTGAAATTGTGGAGTTGTGTTTTTCTCTTTGGTTTTCCACCGTATTTGCTTATGTGCGAATAAGTCGATCACTGTCGGATTTTAATGTTAACGTGTGATTCTATGTAATGTAAGGGATGATGTACTGCAATTTGTGTAAAATAATATATATGATATTTAACCATCTATTTTCTCTGGAATTGATTGTTACGGATCCGATTGTTTGGAAGTCACTAAATTTCGGTTTTGTTAACAGATGGATGATGCTGAATGCTAAGAAATATTGGAGAAAATAAAATGGTAGTAAGCGAGTGTTAATTTTGTATAACAAGCAGAAGTAGACAGGACACTTTTCAAGCTGTTATGGTTTCTAGTGATTACTTGAATTCAGATAATAGTGGAAGTCCATTACAAAATCCAAGCCTCTTTTGGTTCCGTAACACCTCAAAGGCAGCTTATAGCAGAAGGGACCTATCATAGCAGGATGTTAAAAAATCTCGGTTTCTGATTCCACCCGGACTCTTGAACTTCCGAACCATTTAACATTTATGTTTATGGAATCTTGGGACAAGTATAAAAGGCAAACAAACCAGAAATTCAGTATACTTGAACAAATTAAAGGATATCCTATGTAAAAAGAAAAGATACAGTACATATATATGTTACTAGTAGAGTTGAAGGGGCTGATTGGCATGACATTTGAATGGAGATTTTGGTGAAATTGCGTTTGGAATGAAATTGAAATGGGGGTATTTAAAGTGTATTTTAGGCCAAATCACTGTTTATCGAGTCAAATCGGGACATTTAAATGTATGGCCAATCAGCCCCTAAAAGAAACATAGTACACTACATAAACGCACTAAATCACAAAAGGCAGTAACAATACATTAACACGCTAAATTATAAAGAGGGAGTAAAGATGAACATGTAGCCTGCGTGACATGATTGCTTATTGCACACAACCAACACGATTGACTTGCATTAGTATAAAATTTTGTGTTCTGCATTATTCTAGCAGTAAATTACACTTGCTCATTCAATAACACAACAAATCTATGTTTCTTGCGAGTCTTTATAATAATTAGCATGCCTGGGAGGGTAGAAGCTTCTTCTTACTCAATAATTAGCACCGTCTTGGATAATGAGAAAATGCTACCTACCAAAAATATGTCAAACGCAGCAACAAATGGACTCATATTGCTTTTGATCCATTTACCAAATTAGCTATTGCCTCCGTATTCTTGGCCAGGTCAACTGCAGCACCGACATAAGTGTGCGGTGTCAAATTCAAGAGGGAAGTCTTTGCTTCTGCAGGGATATCCAAGCCTTCGATGAAATATCTAATGCTTTGCTTTGTAACTGATCTTCCTCTAGTCAGCTCCTTAAGTTTCTCATAAGGCTCTGGAACATCATATCTCCGCATCACCTGCCAGAGAATTACCCTCAATTAGGTGAAGAGTCATTGACAAGGTAATTGCACTATTCCTATCAACGGAAGCTATTATTCTATCTTTGCCATAGAACTGATAAGCTTCATTTGGGAAATGCAGCCCTGATCAAAGGGCTATTTAAATTGTCTGAATTCCCGTGGATAAGTGTCTATCTTTGACAACATTGAGAAATGAACTACCAGTAATGTAGTGCAGTTATGCAAACAAGCAATGCTTGAAACAAATTAAAAGTAGGTCAACAGTTTCAGAGAAAGGACATTCAGTTTTTCGATATATTCCACTGTCATATTGATGTATAATTTTAAAAGAAACTGTAAAGGAGTTCTGCTCTGATTCATTAAAATATCAGAAAGAGTGTAGAATAGACAGGGTGATAAGTGATTAGAAAGACATACAGTCTGTATTGGCTCTGCAAGCACCTCCCATGTCTGGTCCAAGGCTTGATTCAATGAAGCTTCATTAACCTATTAAACATTAGAAGAATTTAAAGTTTTAAAAAAGCACGTGTATAAGATGGCTGTCAGACTTTTTGAGTTGAATATTTTGGCAACACATAACCAAGTTCTTGCCAAATGAGATAAATCATGGTCCCTATTTTCATCTTCACAAAAATGGAGAACAAACTAAATATGACAGAAGGCATGAAGTGGTCCAGGTCATAGCACACCATGTCACCATCCATGCCACAAACAGTTATCATAGCCACTCAAAGGAACAAAACCTGGAGACTCTGAATTGAACACTTATCATTTCTCATGTTTAATGTTCCAGCATGAGTCTGCATTATCGACAGAAACTAAACTTCCAATTGCTCAGTGTCCACATTATGTGAGCATGATTTACATGCCAGTATAATAATTTTTCTTAGTTTAATATGATGGGTTTTAATCAGATCGTATCAACTGAGGATTAACATTGAGAATCAAGAACATCAGTCATACAATCTATCAACAGCTGGACTATATTTAGGTTAGACAAGTCATCCGCCCAAATATACTCACCTGGAGCTTCCCGATGCCCTGTAGTGCATTTTTGTAAGCCAGCAGAGAATGTCCTAGTCCTACACCCATGTTCCTCAGAACAGTTGAATCAGTCAAGTCCCGCTGAAATAAAAAAACATAACAAGACTATCAGAGTTCATATACTAGTATTCAGGGATGTATAACTACCTAATCCCAGCTTCAGCTTTATGAATGTAGTTCCATTATACAGAATACAAATAGGAAAGAGGATGTAGAGGCTCAGGTGCCTAAAGTTGATATTGGAATCCAAACAAAAGAAAAGCTCATCATCATCTCTTCAAATACCTGCCAACGGGAAATAGGCAACTTATTGCTCAAATGGCTCATCTCAGCATTTGCTTTTCCACAGTTGCCTTCGCTGTTCTCAAAGTCAATGGGATTAACCTTGTGGGGCATTGTTGAGGACCCAATCTCACCAGCTTTAGTAGTCTGCACTCATTTAATGAATGTATCAAGTTCTGAACCATATGAAAGATAGAGTTCAAGACAATAATAAGCAGGAAATGTCTGTTCTAACCTGCTTAAAATATCCCAAAGAGATGTATCCCCAAATATCTCTGTCAAAGCCAATTAAAATGTTGTTGAACCGGATGACTGAATCAAAAAGTCTGGCCATGTAGTCATGTGATTCAATCTGAGGATCAACAAGAAATTAGCATAAAAGTTGCCGCACAAAAAAACATTTTGATGGAACTCCTTAGTGCCAAGTAATAAAATCATGGCCTTAGCATTACATGGATATGCTCACAGATCTAAATTACTTCCATTCATGAGCACAATCCAAGACATGATTTTAAGTTGTCTAACCACAGAATCAGATTTTTGAGTTGATGTCAATAAATAAGACAGACAGCAATTTCTAAGTGGACAACATTATGATTCAGGAATCAAAAGAACATACAAAGTGCTTAAGTGAGACATAACCCACATTAGTTACCACTCTTTTCAATTTCTAATTCTATCAGTAAATAGACTTGCAATTTGGGTACAATATCTTACTACCTTGGCATTAGTTCACACTTTTCAATACACAATTTTGATATATTAACTTTTACCCTCCAATGTTTCAGTTCAATTTATGCCAAATCATACAAACTTTGCTGAGCAGTCCTATTTGTTGCCAGATCACTCAGTAAATAATAAGCCACCTCAAGCAGAAGTTGGTAACATGGAAAAAGTGGCAAAATTAAATCTACATGATTGAAATAATAGATGGCGGCAAAAAATTATTTATAAGAAAGAATGAAAAAAAAAATCCCAAATTCAATCAGCTATCGCCATCATTTTTTACACTGCTAAGTGTTCATCTCCATTGCTCCGACTCCCAACTTTGAGGAAACAAAAATGGCCAACCAAAATATTAAGCGGTAACAAGTAATAACTCATTCCAATATGGTGGATTCAAGCTACTAACCCATTGCAAGAGAAATTTATCCAAGCACCAAAAAAACATCAAAAACTTTCGAAATCAGAACCCTTTTATACTTGTGTACAGAATCCAAAAATGGTTGTCCCAGATTCTCAATTGAACCTAGAGCCCCAGAAATGCAAAACCAGTGCTCCATAACGGCCAATGATTTGATCGAGGGGTTGTTGAAGAGAATTTGGTCCGAGTCTAGCTACTTTGAGGTTTCTACATTTCTCAATTGTTTTATTTGCAATTTTTGCTGATCGTTTATCTTAATTCATTTATTTCTTTCAAAACTTACATTTACCAATAGTCAGTATTGAGTTAACGAAGTGATGCATAAATCGGCAAAAAAAGGTGACTTGGAGTCTACTGCACCAAAATATGGAAAATAAAATCATAAAACCGTAAACACATAAACTTATATTGCGGACTATAGAAAGCTAGTGGACAAAAATAGCAATTCGCCCAACAAAAGAATATTACTGAAGCATGCTAACCTGAGTGACATAAGGATTGAAACCTATTCCAAGAGATGTCACAAATTCCTCGGCAACTTGAGGCCAATTCACATTGGGATATGCAACCATGTGTGCATTGTAGTTTCCAACAGCTCCAGCAAACTTTCCTAAAATCTCAATCCGGCACAACTCCTTTCGCTCTCTAGCTAACCTGTAAGCAAAAATCGCCATTTCTTTCCCCAATGTTGTAGGTGAAGCTGGCTAAAAATTGAGGAAAAAAAGTCGAAATAAAATAATATTGAATGTTAGGAAAACAAATTCGAACAGTGATTGAAGTAACCCACAAATATCATGCAGAAGTAAGCTACATAAAAGGAGTAAGTTTGTATTTGTCCATAAGTTTATGATAAACTCTCCTGAGAGTCCATGGTTTGTGAGATGGTTTGTGAGAGTCCTGTGAGTGCTGCATTGTTGTATACTAATTGTACATTTTTATATTTTCACAACTTCACAAAAAAATTCGTTGTACAATTATTATGCAACAATATACAATTTGCGAATACACGAAACATACAAAAATCCACGATTTGCATACAACATCGTACAATTAATATACAATAATGCATGAATCTCACAGGACTCTCACAAACCATGGACTCTCGCAAGTTTTTGTATAATTTTATATACGTGAAGGGTGTTCAGAATGCTTTTAGGGCAATGTGTTGATAATGTTACAAAACAAAACTATATCAGAACGTCTGGTGCTACAGTAACATGCATCGTCATACAAAATGCATACTTGAAAACATGTAACCACCCCCCCCCCCCCGGGGGGGGGGGGGGGGGGGGGGAGGAGATACAACTGTTTGAAAATCTTGTTCTTCATATACATATAAAATAAGTAGGATATCAGGCAATAAGCATTGAGTGCACATGCAGAATAACAATATTGAGAGTGCACTGACAAATAGCACCTTTTAGCAAAAAAATTAGTCACCTGTCCATGGGTTAGTGAGAGCATAGGAACGCTAGCATACGCAGTAGCCATCTCACATATTGCTTCTATCAATCTATCCATGACAGGTAGTACCACCTTATCAATAGATTCTTTCAGCATCAATGCATGGGCCAGATTGTTGATGTCCTCTGATGTGCATGCAAAATGGAAAAACTCAAGTACCTGTAGGAACATGACTATTAGTTAATGAATCTTATGAACCATAATCATGGCTATGTTGAATGTAGCAAGATAAATTATACAGAAACATGAATTGTTTAAGTAAAGATTATACTGAATGCAGGAAAAAAAGATAGTAATGGGGAAATTGATTATTTTGCGGTCAGTTAAGTATTACATCCAAGTATGATTATACAATTCCCAGAATGAGGGAAAATATGTGTACCTTAGCTATCTCTGGCTGTGACTGGCATTTTTGTTTCAAGAAGTACTCAACGGCTTTCACGTCATGGTTAGTCCCTTTCTCGATCTTCTTTACTTCCAGAGCATCCTCCATACTGAATTGGTGTATCAAGTTCAGAAGATAAACCTGTGCTTCTTCGGAGAACCTTGGGACTTCAGGAACTTTAGAAATCTCTGAAAGTGTCAACAGCCACCTAATCTGACAGAGTTAATTAAAACGATCATTTTATTTGATACATCAAAGAATCAGTACGCATACACAATTCAAGTCACACTCCATCTCTTCCATCAGTATCCTCCACATGATAAAGCACTTAAATTGGTGGCAAACACAGGAAACACTCAACACTTGAACAACAAACACAAGTAAGAACAATACCTCAACCAGAACTCGATACTTGATAAGACCAAATTCACTCATAAAAGGTGCCAGATCCTTCACTTTATCCCAGTAACGACCGTCCAGCGGAGATAAAGCCGTCAAACTAGATAGCTCCATATTCGACGAAGCATCAACAGCAGACACAACGTTCACCTGGAAAGAGAATCTAATCTATTTTAGGGTAAACATACATATTATAGTACTACATACACCTCTACAAGTAACGGCTCTGTGAATCAAAATCAGAAATCAAGAAAAGCAAAACCTATCGACTCGTAACAAATATCCAATCGGCATTGCAAAATACAAATACAGAGGCAAAATTAAGCTAGAAAGAGTGATGTAGAGTAACAGAATTGGATAATTACCGTATTAGCTGGTGAGGCTGCTATGTAGTGCTGCTTAATCGAAGCTCTGCGAATGGGAAGGGAGCAAAATCGAGTGGATGGACATAAAGTGGTCCGAGTTAGCGTGGAGGAATAGGTTGATGGAGAGAGGTATGGAGTTTTGAGATTGAAAACCCTAGAACTAGCTCCAATTTCCATTTGCTGTTCTAAATGTGGTGTTGAATCTCGTCGGAGAAAATCCGGCTCCGGGAATATGAGGTTGCTGGTGGATGGAGAGTGAAGATTTTAGAGACTTGTCTGCTTTGTCTCGGGGTTTTAGATTTAACAAAGGCTTACAAAAACCTGTAGTGGACTAGGGAATTTGATGTGAATTTTTGGTTTGAATCTACGAATAAGTTTCTTTTCTTAAATGGTAAAAATAACTCGAACTTTCGATTTATTAATTGAACGTTTATCAATTAAATTACGTTTCGTTATCATAATATTTTTACAAAAAAGTTTGACTATCTTATTTATAATTTAATTTATTATATTCTCTAATATTTATTTATAAATAAAAGAAATGTACTGCCAGTTTATGTGAACGAGTTTGAAAGTCTAGTAAGTATATACTTTATTAATCAACCACGGAATTAGAAACTCTGAGATGGCCTAACAAATTTACGTTTGATTGGCACGAGCCTACTTAAGTCATCCGTATTGTTGCGTTTGTGTATTTTGTATTTGGTTTTAGTTCAATTTGAAATATATTATTCTTAAAAACATGTACATGTTCATGGTTTCACCCGGCCCATATTAATTGTACATTGTTCGATTTTATGGCTTCACTCGACCCATCCTCATTTTTCTTGGCGCATATCCTCGGATTACGACATACTAGACGACGGTGTGAGGGGTGTGGTTTCGAATGGATTAAAAGGGCGGGTTCTAGTTGGGTTGACTAGAGATGTTTGGCGGAGTTTTGTTGAGGTTTGCTCGGTGTTTTCTTAGTTACGTCATAGGTTGTGGTATGTTACCTTTGAATTTGTGTTTGATGTGTTTTGGGACTATGTCAATACTTGTATGCTCTAAAACATTTTTATGTTCCTGTGTTGAATAAATTTTCTTCTTCATTTTTTTATTAAAACCATGTATCTGCTATCAATAACATGTCATGGATTCGATTCCACAAAATTAATGATTTAACTTTTTGTTTAGATAATGGTGATTAAAGTATAGTGATGTATTGATGATTATTATGTTCACGACCAATTAATGTAATTGTATATCTTAAAAAATAAAATAAAATGTCATGTGTTGTAGGCTGATATAAAATATATGTTATCACAAGACACTGATGGGATGTTGAATCATACCACTTTCAACACATATTTATCATCATGGGATGCATTTTTACTTTTTATACAGTTACCGTTAAAAAATACCACTGATATAGTATTTGTTGAAGTTGGACTACTCACCAACATCACGATCAACGTTATATACATAAGCCTGACTATTTTACTTTCTCATTTTTTTTGTTTTTACCCCATTTATTAAAAGTAAATTATTGGCTTTGTCACGAATTACTACTAGATAGGTTTTGTAAACGAGTCCGTCTTGCGAGAGACTCCTGCAATTTGGAAAGTCCCGAAAGTTCCTTCCAGATGGTAATACTAGATATTTATAATTTTTTCATGACTTGACTTTAGATGATTTTTCGCGGATCTTTTAATCCGGATTCATAAAAAACGTATCAAGTGAAAACAATACAACATAATGTAAAAACTAAACAATAGTGTAAATTAATACTATCATGTAACAAAATAGAGAATTCGTTTATAAATTATAAATGAAAAACTAGACAATACAGATTACACTGAATGGAATTTATGTATAAGTAATAGAACTAAACAAGATCATTTATAACACTAGACAATATACAAAACTAAACAATATGTTGTAAAAACTAGACAATACTACTAAAAGTTAGACAGTTAAACACAAATGCACACCACAAAGACATAACATGAAAAACTATATAAATACTGGTAAAAACTAAAAACACATAGTATTTATATAAAAGTTAGATAATATGTGTTAAAAACTAGTGGGTCTCTCAAAATATAGTAGGACTTTTATGAGATTTAGTATGTAACGACACTGATCCTTTACTGGCGCCGTTACTCGTGGGCAGTTATCGAGGTGATATATTGGCCCTACTGTACCAACACAGGTCCTTTTATGACCTCACTAGTGTGCGAGTCGGAATACTTCCCAACTATATTGCACCTTGTTGGTATTGGAGTTATTTTAGGTGGATTACTGAAAATAAAAGTGCACTAACGTTCTCAATCCCTTCATTTGGATCCGAATTGAAATTTTGGGTGTTAAAATTGTTTTTAATTTTGTGTGTTTTTTTTTTAAAGGAAAAAGACATAAATGCCCTTAAACCCTTTCTAAACCCACAAGTAGAGTAGAGTGAAGTTGTTGAGCAAATGGTGCGGCCATAGAATCGGGCGATTTGTTAGCCATTTCATCTGAACTGAGTCATCCATGGAGTCCGGAGAATCCTTCAACTCCGGTGATCTTGTTGCGCAATCTCGAGCTGCTTCATTTAAGTCCGAATTCAGATTCGGATTCTCCGACGGTCGATCCATTCCCTTTTGCATTTCCCAGCCCCAAAGCCGATCTAATCTTCTTCTTCGTCCTAGCCAGTAGCAGAGGTATCAAAGCTTGCATCTACATTTTATCTTATGCATTGCTCTCTCACTCTATTCAAACATAAAATCAATCACAATCGACTTCTTTATACTCAATTCATATCAACTATCATCATTCTTATTTAATTTAATTTAATTTAATTTAGTTCTCAGAGTTTCTAGCTAATTCTTAGTGATAACTGATAAGTGATTAGTGATAAGTGATAAGTAGGAGGAATTGATAAGCGGTCAACCGCGCGCCAATATATGAATACATATTTAACCGCCACTACTTTTCTCCTTCTGTTTTTTTTCTGTAAACAACCAAAAGAAGAAGAAGAAGAAACAGTCATTAGCAAATCAAGCATAACAGTTTCATTTCGTTTCATTCACACGCTAATCAATCAATCAAATGAACAGCTCCTCCGTAGGTCAAGCCAGGGAACAGCTGCTTCTCCAGCACACTCTCGAAGGCAATGTCGCTGTAGTGAAGAGGCTCCTTCAGAAGCATCCATATATTGTTCATACGCATGGCAACGGACGTAAGCCACTTCATGTGGCTGCGGTGAATAACCGGCTCGAGATTGCCAAGTGTCTAATGGATCATGGAGCTGATGTTAACGCTGTGGATGAATTTATGAACACGGTGAGTTGATTCATTCATGATTCGTCTATTTGCTACCTGGCCTGGTTATATGAGTTCGGTTGTGTTGTTTTTATGAAATGACATTGACTACTGTATAATCAATTAAGATGCATGGATATTGTAGCTGTTGATTTACTTGAATAATGTATCATGTTCGATAATGTGTAATTTTGAGCGAACGAATAGTTAGGGCATTGTTTGTACTGTATATCTTCTAGTTGTTGATGATTGATACGGTAGCTGTTGATTTACTTGAAGAATGTATCATGTTCGATAATGTCTGATTTTGAGCGAATGAATAGTTAGGGAATTGTTTGACCTGTATATCTTCTAGCTGTTGATGATTGATTAATCGATTATGAAATTTCTTCAATTGTTGTGTTGGTACTGGTACAACAAGTTAAGCATAGTTTCTTTACTCCATCTGTCAGTTTTTATGGTACGCACATTCATTGATGAGTCCGTTCTCATTCTAGATATATCAGATTGAACCTGGCTTTAACATATATGTGTCACTAGGAGTGCTCAGTTCATGAACTTATTTGTCTTAATTGCAATATTTGATCGAGCTGTGGATACATATCACATCAGCTGGTGCTTGATCACTGTATTGTGGATGTTCACAGCCTTTGGACGATGCTGAGGGAGCGAAGAAAATGGATATGATCACATTACTAAAGACCTATGGCGGGCTCTCTTATGTAAGTTCATGAATTCAACATTGTACTTTAATTTCTTCGAATATTATATTGGATAAGGCGAGAGCCGAGCGAGCAAAACTGGGAGATTATCAGAAATATTCAGACATGGAAAAATTATTCATGTGCAGATGTGCTATAGATAGTTGGCTGAATGAGAGAACTCATTGTCTTAATATTTTGCAGGGTGAGATTGGAAGTGATTCGGAACCTAGGATTGAATCAAAGGTTTGAATCTGTCTTTCATATGATTGCTCCACACTTTGCTGCAGCTCATGTTTGGTCTTGTCAGTAACTAGCTAGGAACGATGTTTAAATAATTCATGTTTGGGTGTGTGCCTAGCTCTATCCGATGAACAGCTCCTCCGTAGGTCAATCCAGGCATCAGCTTCTTCTCCAGCATACTCTCCGAGACAATGTTGCTGAAGTGAAGAGGCTCCTTGATGAGGATATATCTCTCATTCACCTTACGTATGGCAACAGGCGTTCGCCACTTCACGTGGCTGCGGTGAATAACAGGCTCGAGGTTGCCAAATGTCTAATCGATAATGGAGCTGATGTTAATGCTCTGGATGAATGGAAGAACACGGTAAGTCGATTCATTCATGATTCATTTACTTGCTACCTGGCCTGGTTCTATGAGTTCGGTTATTCTTATGAAATGACATTGACTACTGAATATCAATTAAGATGCATGGATATGGTAGCTGTTGATTTACTCGAAGAATATCATATATATTTGATCATGTGTAATTTTGAGAGAATGAATAGTTAACGCATTGTTTGTACTGTATATCTTCTAACTGTTGATGATCGATAAATCGATTATGAAATTTCTTCAATGGTTGTGTTGATACTTGGTACAACAAGTTAATTGTGGTTTCTTTAGTCGATACTGTCGTTTCGATGACACACATTGAGTGATAAATCCGTTCTCATTCTATATATATCAACTGGTGCTTAATCACTGTATTGTGGTTTGCAGCCTTTGGACGATGCTGAGGGAGCAAAGAAAGTGAATATGATCACATTACTAAAGACGTATGGTGGGCTCTCTTATGTAAGTTCATGAATTCGACATTGCATTTTAATTTCTTCAAATAATATATTGGATAAGGCGAGCCGAGCGAGCCAGACTGGGAGATTATCAGAAATATTCAGATATGGAAACATTATTCATGTGCAGATGTGCTATAGATAGTTAGCTGAATGAGAGAACACATTGTCTTAATTTTTTGCAGGGTGAGAATGGAAGTGATTCAGAACCTAGGCCTGTTTCACCCCCTCTTCTGCCCACTAAGTACAATTGGGAGATTGATCGCCATGACCTGGATTACTCAATAAAGTTGCCCATAAAAGAGGTTTGAATCCGTCTTTCATATGATTGTTCCACACTTTGCTGCAGCTCATGTTTTGTCCTGTCAATAATTAGCTAGGATGATGTTTATATAATTCATGTTTGGGTGTGGACCTAGCTCATTCTTGCTGATGTTAGGATTAATTTTTTCCAGGATTTAACAATGGCTAGGTGTAAGAGATTTTTAGGATCAGTGGCTATCAAAACCATTCATCCGATACGAACAGATGAAATACTGGCAATGTACATTTCTGCTACATTGTCTAACTGTATAATGTTCTCATACACGTCTAGTTCTATAGCTGTCTTTCTATTGCGCCTGGTGTTTTTTTCATTATAGATGTACGTCTTTCTATCATGTCGAGTTCTTGATAGGCTTGCAAAGAGTCTGCCAAGAGCTTGATATGCACTAGTGTCTTTTGACCTGTCTTGATCATACTGGATCTTGTTTAATAATTCGTGTTGACATGTGCGCTCATACAAGATGATATCTAAATTTTTTAATCTGACTCGACTGGATGATCTTCATACTAGTATTTTACGCTTGGCCTTTTTTGCACAAAATCAACTTTATTGTAAGTCCAAACATACATACAAGCTAAGAGCGGTATACTCCACAAAAGTTTTGATAAAATCTGAAGTAGGAAATGGCCAGATCCTAACAAGCACTGCCTGGGCCAAAACAACTTGATCCGGACTAGGTCCGTTGTTGCCATAAAAAACAAACCAAGCCCAATTTCGAGACATTTCCCATGAGCTCTGGATCAGATCCATGACTGCACTTCTCCCAGTTGCTCATGCACGAAACATTGCGAGCCCAGTAAGAGTATCCCAAAATGTTTTGGGATACTCTTACTGAGACTCAGTGCAGAAAACTGTATATACCTGTGCAGAGTGCAGACCATCAAAGAAACTGAGAACCAGAAAGAATCTCCATTTATGGAAAAAAAAAAAAAAAACCTGCGAACATGCAAGCACAACTCAGGAAACAAAAAACACCTTCAGTACAATTGTCTTTTACCTACTGACTTAAGGTAAAATGACCATATCTCTTGCTCACAATTCAGCCAGGAATTCCGACATGAGGTCAAGTTGCTTATGAAGCTCCGTCATCCAAATACTGTGAAAGTTCTTGGAGCAGTTACCGACAAGCAACCCTTCATGTTGATTACAGAGTACATGATGCTGGTATGTACCTTAACTTTTTCTTACCTTTATTGGAAGCTTAGCTTTTTATTCATGAAGTGTTCTATTTCTGTTTTTCTGTCTTTTATAGGGTAATTTGCATGGTTATCTTCTCCAAACAGCACCGCTAGAGCAGTCAGTAGCAATTCGATTCGCTATACATATTGCAAGGTGCAAGTTTGAAGTTGTTTAATTTTGCATTAGTAGTGAGTACCTTCTTGTTTGTACCCGATATTAATTTGTAGTATAGGATAGACGAAAATATTAATCGTGTTTGTGTGTGTGTCAGTATATTGAAGGTGCATCTTTTTCAATTTTATTATAAGCTAGTGATTTGGTGGAGCATTACTTCCTTAAAAATTTCAAACATAAACTCACTTTCTTCCCCTACACTCTAACTTGCAACAGTTACTGCCATAACTATGCACTATTAATATAAGTTACACATAAGTGTTGTTTAACTTCGTTATTGTACATCAGAATTGGTGGAGTATTATTACTTGTTGATTCTTGTGATTTTACATGAGCAGGGCCATGGCGTATCTCCACAGTGAGCCTAATGTTATAATCTACGGAGATCTTAATACAAGGTAGTTCTTTAAGTTTGGTAACATGGAAGCTACACCATCAAAAGTCTTTTGCATGCCACTTTTTTTTGGAGCCGAAAAAACCTTTCATTCCAAACGTCTGAGTCAATACCAAGCCGAATAAATCCAGGCATCCTATAAAGACTGATACATTTTGTTCTGAAAGAATGCTATATTTTGTTCTTACTGAATATCTGGTTTATAAGTTCTAGTGAATTCCCTTGTTACTATCTCCCATTAAAAGCTACATTGCTAATTTATTGTACACGCCAGGAATATTCTACTTGATAAGTTGACAGAAGATCCTGAGCATCAATATATAGAATTGCCCATTAAAGCTACAAGGGTACGTCTAAAACTTTGTGGCTTTGGATTACGCAAGAGGAGTGACAAGAGATGTAAGATAATTTTCTTATAGCTTTACAGTTGATTGCAGTACTGACTGTCTTAAGACTCACCATTGCATTCGTTTTGCATCTGAAACCAGTTGACAATTACACAGCACCTGAAGTACACGAACACAGGAAATATGATAAGAAATCTGATGTATTCTCTTTTGCAATGATATTATACAGGGTAACTTTCTTTTATTTTTTCTATCCACAACTTGCATTAAATTGAGCTTAATAAGTTGATTGATGTATAAGCAACTGTAACCTGGTGCAGATGCTCGAATGTGAACCATCGATCTCACAACCATATTATGAGGCACCTAAATATGTGTCACAAGTGCAAAGACCAATATTTAGAGCGAATGCTGGTCATAGTCCTGAGTTGATACAGTAAGTAGCTTCTGTAATGTTATAATTGTAACTAGCAGTTTTGCTTGTACTACTGTGTGTATTCATAATAGAAACAAAAAATACGAGACAATGCACATACTATCGGAAGTGGATCTCGTATAAGCATTAGACTAGAGCTGAAAACAATAGCATTTAAATGTTTGACATTCTTTGAACTAAAAGTACTATATACTATGTGTTTTCAGGTTAATCGAGCAATGCTGGGCAGAGGACCCGAATGAGAGACCTCATTTCGTGGAGATTTTGAAGAAACTGGAGATGGTACAAGACATGTATTACGATCAAACCACCGAAAACTTCTTCGCATCTTGATAGTATATGGCGAACAAGAAAATATATCAACGTTGTAATACAAACCAACCTAGCATTTGTCTTTGATTTTGGAGACCAGATGAACTGTGCATAGATTCAATAGGTAAAGGTTTTCCTGATTGTTACATGCTTTGATTCTTCATTGTAGCATCTCAACTTTCAACCTTTGATGCGGTACTTACATATTACACTAGTATGAGAGAGAAATTTTCTTGTGCTTCATATCTCCCAATCAACCTTGGATTAATTTGGTTCTGTTGTAGCTCGAAA
Organism: Plantago elongata; assembly: GCA_036897095.1. Lineage (NCBI taxonomy): Eukaryota > Viridiplantae > Streptophyta > Magnoliopsida > Lamiales > Plantaginaceae > Plantago > Plantago elongata. The sequence goes on along the minus strand of JAYMSP010000165.1, from coordinate 14,971 downwards.
TATGACAATTCTTTTTAGCTTGATAAAGCATTTGTTGTCACCTCGGTTCACCATTTTTTGTGCTGCATGTGACTATTTTGTGCTTCAACCATTATATTATATTGACTCCGTCCTAAAATAAACGTGTTAAATTGACCGTCTTAAAACAATGGTAAATTGAATCTCCAATTCATCATCTTCAATTCTTCGTCGGATATCCCCTTTCCCAAAGCAACTCTCTATGTTTCTTAGATATATCTTTTATATTATTAACGAATTAGAATCAACTTATGTCTTTCAAACATTATAATAACTTGTAGCTACATCATAGTCTAAGTTTTGAACTAAATATTTCCGTATGATAATTAATGTGACGGTGCATTAATATCTCAATGACCGTTTGACAGGAAAAATCATAAACATCATTGATTTTTTTATAAAAAAAGGTAATTTTATGTTCCGGTTTAAAATTTTCACTTTATCTTTTTTAATCAAATGCAATTCAACTTTGATTGCGAATTAATTTTAATTGTAAATATATTTTTTTTATATAATGAAATCTTAGGGGTTAAATTATATATAATTTTTTTTTTATATTTTACAATTCCAGTTTAAGTTTTATTAGAAGATAAAGTTGGAAATTTTTATCCTAAAAAATTAGAGTTGAGAACTTAAAAATTATTAATACAAAAACTTGTGAAAATTTAAAATTTATAAGATTTTATATGTAAATTATAGAATTTTATTTATCTATAAAATTATCTATTATTATACTAACGATATAACTAAATCTTTTTTATAGAATTTCAGTAATTTTGGAACTCTCGTTTCACAATTACTAAATGACAGAGATAAACACGGTTCCAAACACTTGCCATTACTAAATGACAGAGATAAACACGGTTCCAAACACTTGCCCAAAAGTGGACTTCCAAAATTCCAGTCTTGTCATTTTCCACACCTCTTTTTTTCTCTTGTCACCTGGTTGCTTGCATTTGGCTGGCCAAATTTCATGCTCACGCAAGAACAAGCAATTGACCCTTCCTTCCCCATATACACACACAGAAAGGGTGAAAGAAATTAGGAGCAAAAAGAAGCCAAGTTTCTGATACTTTTCTTCAAAAAGCAAAGCCCTATTCTTGATCATAACTCAAGCAATTACTACTTTGTTTTAAACCCACTTATGAAACGCTGAACAAGTTTACTTGCTACTCTTCAATTCTCTTTATCTCTCTGCTCAAACAATATACATACCAATGAAGAAGGATGAGCAAGAGTGGTCTCTGTTTGGGATTTCACTGACCTCAAGGCCTATTTGGCAGCAGTTTCTCATTTGTTCTTCTGGTTTTTTCTTTGGATATCTTGTCAATGGGATTTGTGAGGTACTACAACATAATCTGTTTTCATGTAGATTGATCAAGTTCTATTTTTTCATACTTTTCTTGCTTTGTTTCATTTTGCTGCTTTTGCCTGTTTCAATTCTGCTGTTCTCAGTTGTTCCTGTTGTTGTGGAAGTGGAAATTAGTAAGAATTGTTTTAAAATTTTGAAATTTGTGAAAAGATTGAAACTTGCATAGTTTGTATGGATCGATGATGAACTTCAATTTCACTACTATAATAATTAGGTTAGTTTTCCTGTCAGTTGGTAACTGTTCCATATGAATAAAATGAGTTTGCAAAGTTGACTAATGGTGAGTTGTTTCCGAACTGCAGGAGTACGTGTACAATCGCCTCCAGTTCAGGTCATTCAACTACCCCCGAATCGACTTGTTATAACGGATGAGTTCGTGTTTGTTGGTTTTAGTTTGTTTACTTTGACTAAAAGTTTCTGTTGATGGTTTTGTTTGCAGTTATGGGTGGTATTTTACATTCATACAAGGCTTTGTGTATTTGGCATTGATATACTTACAGGGCTTCACCACTAAGCAAATGGTGAACCCGTGGAAAACATATGTCAAGCTCTCTGCGGTTCTCATGGGGTCTCATGGTTTAACAAAGGGCTCCTTGGCTTATCTTAACTATCCTGCACAAATCATGTTCAAGTCTACAAAGGTATAAAGTGGTAGTAGTTAAATATGAGCTGTGATCTTGTTGTTTTTATTTGTATATTGTTTTACTTTTCAAAATCTGGAGTCTGGTTTGGACCAGTTCAATTATAATGACTATAACTTTGGACAGCTTTTAGGTTCCTTTTTCTTGAATATTTGCTGTCCATTTGGTGTGATGGTGTGTGATTTGGTACTAGAAATGTCAACTGTTATTTTTTTTTTAATAGGTACTACCTGTGATGGTGATGGGTGCATTTATCCCTGGGTTGAGAAGAAAATACCCAGTCCATGAATATGTGTCTGCTGTGCTCCTTGTCATTGGCCTTATTCTATTTACGTTAGCAGATGCACACACTTCCCCAAACTTCAGTGTCATTGGTGTTGTGATGATTCTCGGTGCCCTGGTCATGGATTCTTTTCTCGGTAACTTACAGGAAGCAATTTTTACCATGAATCCAGAAACGACTCAGGTATATTGCTGTTTTTCCTCTTTGCATTGCAGTTAGTTTTTAATTGCCTTGAAGGAAGGTCCGCATGCTTATGGACCATTTGTGCAGATGGAAATGTTATTTTGCTCCACCGTGGTTGGGTTGCCTTTCCTCGTGCCACCTATGATATTGACGGGAGAGTTGTTTAGAGCGTGGAATTCTTGTTATGAGGTATTCAATGACTAATATAATCTTTGGTGAATGTTGATCCTTTACTTTTTTTTAACCACTTGCTATACTAATAGCTAAATGTAAACAAGAAGAAGAGGCACTAGAAAATTTTATGCATACTAGTTAAATGCAATTTGTTTACTGTTGAAGTTTGACCTCAAGAGGCTCGTCGAATAATTAATTATAGTAGGATTCATTTCTTCTGGTATCTAAGGTGCCTTGAAGTTGTGAACAATTAATTTTAAACAGCAAGAACCTTGTTTCAGGACAACCAGTTGCATTTAGAGTTATGATATTCAATGTTCACTACTCAATTAATCCATATTGTTTGCCATCAACTAGACAACTCTGTGTGTACTGGGGCTCGAGGCTTGCCCTTCAGACTTACAGTCAGACACCTACATATGTACATAGTTACACATGTAATCCTTTTAAAAAAATGCCAAATCTGCTTTAGGGAAGTACATTGACATCAGTAGTATTTCAAGGGCAAAAGATCTCTAATTATGTGTAGACGAAGGGGTACTACTTATAATGGTTAATAGGGTGCATGTAATATACGGAACCTAGTAGGGGTATGTGAAAATGTACCTGTTCAAGGGTGGTTTCGAGCTTATATGCATATACCAAGAAAGACCAAAAAACTGCACGTTTCTTGTTGCTCAGCCCCAAAGGTGCTAATCGCTACTTTTTTTTTTTTTTTTTTTGGCTGTAATTTCTAAGACTTTTCAAGACTGCAATAGCATGAAGTTTTAGCAGATCGGATAAAAACTTGCATATATATGGGCAACACTTTCCCTGTCAGTGCTACTTCTGGTATATATATAACCAGTATGGTATTCCACTGTCATTGGAAACAAACTTTCTTGCAGTAATAATTATTGACCTAGATTACAATGGGTGATGATTCGATTGATCTATACACCTTTGTATATTGGCCACAGGCTACAGCATTCAAAATACTATTCCTGAAACTTGCTTGCAGACCTTACCATCATTTTAACCTTTGCTTCACATTGCAGCATCCTTACGTATATGGGGTCCTGATCTTTGAAGCAATGGCCACATTTGTTGGTCAAGTCTCTGTTCTGTCACTCATTGCCCTTTTTGGGGCTGCCACTACAGCTATGGTAATAACTTATCTTCTATATTCCTTTTTTTTTTCCAGAAAAGGGAGAAAAATAAAACCAAAGATCTGTTCTTTAAACAAATTGATTCGATAACTTACTAGGCATCAACACATTGGCTTTATTTTACAGGTAACAACAGCAAGAAAGGCAGTGACTTTGTTGCTGTCGTACTTGATCTTTACAAAGCCTCTTACTGGACAGCATGGTTCAGGTTTGATCCTCATAGCCATGGGGATCATAATGAAACTCATTCCTGACAACAAACCCCGTGCTCGAAGCACTGTGACCAGCTCCAGTGATTCTTACCAGAAAAATCTTAAAAGGCCTATTGAGAACGGAGACGACAAAAAAGATGAAGAGAAGCGCCCGTTAGTATAATCTCACTGATCAAACTTTATGTTAGGCTATAGGGTCATTTGTTTATTGTTTATATTTACATATAAATTTGGATTGCATACAGAAGAGGAAGGAGAAATAACTATTTCTGAGCTGCCATTTAGGAAAATTTTCACATGGCATGTGATTTTTTTTTTGTTTGAAAAGATAATGCTATTATACAAAATTGTAAACAATACTCTGTAAGTGGAAAAGTACAACAGATACTTTAAATTGTAACTTCATTTACCTTTATATACTAATATTCTTAGTAAAAGTGATGATCACTCAAAAAAATTGAAGCTTGCTTGAGATCACATGAGAGAAAATGTGCCAGAAAGCTAGTTCATATGATATGTTGCTGAACCAAACCAAAGTGATCTTGCTATCTTTATTTGCAAGACAACCGGTCCCTAATATTGCCTGATGTTGCTGGGTGTGAAGTTGTGGTTGAGTCTCCGATTTACGCCATTGAGCTCATATGCAGGTTCAGTCACAAACTCAGCGTTCTTCCACAGAGGTTTTGCTTGGTCTCAGATTGTTGCTTCACATATGATCCATTCAAGTATTAATTGTCCACGAGGTAAGGAAACTGATCCGACTTTGTATAGTGATACAATCTCAATAAACGATATACAATTATATAGGCGGAGTTGATCAGTTTTGTATATCATTCATTCAACAAACGAAACTATATATAGGTAACTTATACTGAATGAAAAGCAAAGGCTGAATAATGATGTTAATAATGCATTACCATTATTGAATTGATGGAATAGACATGATAACAGTACACAGTGTCAGATACAATATATTAATTCAGTACTGCCACAAATTTCTTCTCAAAATGCATGTGCACCTTTACTTTATAATTTTTTTGGAAAGCTCATCATGTGTCTTGTTCTTCTTTCTTATCTGATTGCTATTTTTAAGAATCTCAATGCAAAATTAATAATGCAGAAGTAATTGATGGGTTTATTTGCAATTAGCAACTTATCAAAATTAACAAATAACCCAATTCCCAAACCAAATCCCCAAATCCACCGTCTTCTTCCCAAGTCGCCGACTTCTTCTATGTCTGTGTCTCAGCTTCTTCCCCCGATTTCTTTTTCTACTCTTCTTCTTCACTCATCTACTCAACCATCTTCTCAATTGTTGCCTATTAAGCTAGCTTCATCGAATTTTCTCAAGTCGGCAGTTCAATTCTTGCCGTCTTCTTGCGTTTAATCGGTGAAGAAGAAGCGGCATGACGGCCGACGAAGGTTGGAGTCTTGGAGATTAAGGCTGGACACAATTCGACCTACACACCATCGACTCAATTCGTCGGAGACAGCGACAAGTCAAGGTCACGATTCCATTGCCGTCTCGAAGTAAGTTGCAGAGATGGACAGTTCTTCTTCTGCAGTCTATACTTTTCGTACTGTTCCTCTTCTTTAGTCTTCTTCGACTTCTACTGTTATTCTTCTTCTGCAATCATGTTTACTACTTTCCAAGTCAAGGTCTTGATTTCTTTATGCTGTATGAATGAAACTTGATTGGAAAAAGAAAAAATAGTTCAAGGCAAAATGAGTCTACGTTACTCAATTATTTGATTTGGATTGGAATGAATAGTATTCTATAAGGCAAAATGAGTCTACATTACACAGATTTAAATTTCTCCTATTTGAATCAGTTGCCAAATACAATTTCAGAGAAATCCATACAGATTTAAATTTCTCCTATTTGAATCAGTTGCCAGACACAATTTCACAGAAATCCATCCAAATGGCCATTTGGATGGTATGCCACTCAAGGCCTAAAATCTCCGACTCCCAAGATTGAGCTACTAGTATGGAATTATTCCCTTGAAAAATTGCTCCAGCAACCAAGCTGGAGATAAATTTTTCAAAAGACTAACCTATGAAGGAAAAACGTTGTATAGTATAGTTCAAATGTACAATAGTCGTTTTTTAAATTATTGATTCTAAAACAGTATCGTATGTTGCCTTTTGTTTCGATCTTAACTTACATTAGAAACATGGATGTTTGTGACTGGATATATAGTAGGCCCAGTATAAGCAAGAGACATGGATATAATAGGCCCATTAGAAGTCGCGGGATCTGTTAGTCCAGTTTAAGAGTATATATGTGCAAATTGCAATGGAGTTGGAATTGGATAGCGTAGACATAAAGCTCAAAGGAAAGACAAGAGAATTCGAATTTGTACGTTTCAAATCTGCCATGCGCATGTGGGATCATTTGATACTACTACTAAAAGCACCTGGAGAATAACATTACATAACATAACCCCCATATAAAACAACACTGCTTTCCAATTTCAATTTAATGCAACTAACTTTAAAATCGCGATTTCATGTGCGTTTACAAATGCTTTTGTCGGTACTTCTTTAAATTTTTAAGCAACGTTGTTAGTATTTAATATATTATATAAAAAATAGTTTAAAATTATAAAAGTAGTGTTTGTAAAGAATAATTTAGATAGTTGATTTTAATAGAAAAAAAACTATTATTATTAAAGCAGGTAGAATTATGTATTTAGTTGCATTTAAGCTTCTGCCTGTTACTTATCATTTTTATAGAAGTTACAGCAAAAGTTATAACATAAAACACTAAAACTACTTACTTCTCAAAAAAAGTTGTTTTAAACATATAGAAACACAAGCTTCATATATATGGGTTTAATTATATTATTGTAATACAATACGTTTGTTGTTGTAATTTATAGAAAATACTCCCTTTATTCCGGATTCAAATTCCTACAATTCTATACACCAGATTTAAGAGATGATTAAATAAAGTACAATGTGCATTAATAAAATAGAAAATGATTGAATGAAAATATAAACATAATAAATAAAGTAGTAGATTTTGTACTTTCAATTTAATGAATGAGAACTGAAAATTGGAAAGTACCAAAATTAAAAGTGAAAAGTTGAATTAAAAACGAATATATCACATGATATGACAGATTTCATTATCAACACAACGACAAGCGTAGTAGTATTCGTAAGAATTCTAATAGTAATGATATATAAACATCCCATATTGTACTAATTTCTTATTTAATCTCGCACTATTTTCTTATCATAGCATACCACCTTTAGAGAATGACTATATGTGTGTCATGCTTTGATAAGTCATAGGTAGTGTTTCACATTAATGGTTTCAAAACCGATCCTAGTCCCGTTTTTCTTGTAAGATTATCAATAAACTATTGAAATTAACGAATGTTTGGTGTAATTTCTTTTTTTAAAGTCAAATGAGAATATTAATAGAAATCAATCAGATACATCGTCTTGGTTTTGTATTTATAAATATGGGTGATAGTATAGGTTTTTTTTAATTAATAGTAACTAAATGGAACCGAATTTTAAAAATTGTATTTAGAATATAGGTTGATATTTACATATTTGTGGTTTTTTTTTTAAAGAAAGGTTAAATATATTAATACACATCAAAACAATACAATTATAGTATTAGTGCATTTAATACATATAAAATCAATTGTGTATAACTTGTATGATTAATGTGCCCTTGACAATGTGTTGGTGTCCGCAAATTGTCGTAACAAGTACAACCCAAAATCAGTAATGATTTGCCAAGCCCAAATTACAATGTTCACAAATAATTATGCTATTTCTTTCAATGATATCGAGATCATTCTTAGGTAGTGGTAGTCTAGTAGGCATAAGATTTTGGGGCCGAACAGCGTAAAATAATCATGGAGACGTAAGAAACTGGTTGGTTGGGAATTGATCAATAAAAAATAATAGCTTCATTAGTTCAATTTTATTGTAATTTTATCGGTTTTAATATTTTACAGTCTTGTATTTGGTACATTATTTTTTATAGTGGCCAATTAATCCAGCATGGATTGTGGCTTAAAAACATGAACAAGCTAACAGCCCAATAAATAATCTTAGCTAAATTCACATTTTGTGGCTTAATTTTACATGGTAAAATATGGTCCAAATATTCTTCATACACCAAATTTAATTCACCGAGCAGCGTTAACGAATTCGACACGTTAAGAAGATATTAAACATATCATTGTCTGGTATGAAAACATCTACAACTCAATTTAAATGGCTATCAAACGATTCTTAAATGTATAATATAGTCTGTTTTGTAATATAGAATAGTATATCTAGCCACACAGTGGTGCTCTGCAATGATGGATAGATTTGTTATCGGCGTGGTAAAGATATGGATGATGAGTTTTCATGACAATTGGCAGGAGGTAACTTTTCCCCTGACAGTTCAATTGTTTTCTTTACCAGGGCCTGCAACTTGACCATTGGCTGCCTTGCGTTTGCCCACCCTTGTGTGTGTAAAGTGAGGTCCCCGCCTCGCCGTATGATTTCTCACTTTCGCATCATGCATCCAAGTCCCAACTATATACTACGCTCCAGGTGGGTTTTCTTCATCGGACAAATTTCTCAACTCGATTAACTGCGTATTTTAAGAAAGATTTTAAATTGAAACAACTCAATTACAACTGAATGTTATGATAATTTTTATACATAAACATGCAACTTAAATTAAGTTATCTCAATTTCAATCCTAAACCGAACAGTTCATTAAATTTCATATCTATTTTCTTATTTCAAGATCTCAAATACTTAGAAGTTGGGAAATAAAAATAAAATGAATTTTTATTTTTTTTCTAATTTTTACCACATTAAATGTAGAGTTGACATGTGTCAACGTGTATGGGATGATTGACGTTAAAATTAACACGTTCAGATTTAGTTTTAAAATTAATTGGAATATACAAATTAGATTTAAGCTTTAAACAGTGTCAACATATAGTACGTGTTTTGTACATGAGATTGGGATAATATAAAGTATACTTTTTAGATTTTCTCCTGTTTGACTTAATAGTTCTTAGGGGCTGGCCAGGCATTTAAATGCCTCCATTCGACTCGATGAATAGTAATTTGACCTAAAATACACTTCAAATACCCACATTACAATTTCATTTGAAACACAATTTCATCAAAATTCTCATTCAAATGCCATGCCAATTAGCCCCTTTATTATTTGATTTTTTAAGATATAAAAATATACCTAGTTGATATAATTGGGCTGGGGTCGGTAGTAAATAGTACTACTCCTACTATTACTACTTTACCGCAGATGAGTAAATGTGAAACTTGCTTTTCCAGTGAAAGATTATCTTTACTCACTTTCCACGTAATTATAGTATTCAAAATACAACAGAAAAGAAAAGAAAGGAAGAGGAAAGGTTTCACGGCGGATGATTATATAAAAATATTTTAAATATACTATATACTATTATAATTATAATAATTGAACATGACGAATTTATCATTTAGTTTAGACGTAAATCAATATCAATCTCTATATAAAAAATATAATTATCTGTTACGGAGAATCGAACTCATAATGTTATGGTGTTGAAGCGCAGAAAGTACCATATTATTAGATTCCGAGGAAGACAGGCAGTCATACATGTCCATTAAATAAAAATTCTTAAACTCACCTACTTGGTCCCATTTTAATTCCAAAACCAAAGATTTTCTATAATATGTTATCTTATCTCTATCTTACTTTTATCAGAAAAATTAAAATTCAGTCCTTTTAACATGGCATGCAATACTGACAAAAATACATATATGATCTTTTAATATATCAGTCTTCGTAAATGAAGGTAATTTACAGTGACAAAAATTCACTACAAGTCATCCAGGTCACAGGAGTAAAATAGAAAAATAAGGACCAATCAGAACTTTTTGAATAAGTATGGTCACTAATAAATTTATACATTTCCGCACAATCTTCTAATAGGCTAACAATTAATTAAAACAAAATAGACGAATTAAATTGTAATTTATCTCATTTATCTTCATTTCTCGCGGGTCAGCGAATCGGGTTAAAATAATTCTCGCGAGTTTTCGGGTTATAAAACGGTTTTGTGCAATTTTTTTCATTATATTTGTCTTTTTCAAATAATGAATATTACTCAAATAAGTGAGAATATTACCCAAATACGCCATAACATTACTCAAATAAGTGACTTATCATGCTTTTAAATAATTTCACGAGTTGCTGGGCGGGTTATATAGTTTTGCGAGCTGTGTGTGGATCCATTTCAGACATAATCAAAAAATGAACCGTCATTTCAGACAAATAGAAACGAACATTAATCATATAGTCTGGAACATTACTCAAATTGTCGTGAACATTACATATACAGTTAAGCACATTATATTTTAAATCAAACCTCTCACTCACACACACACACACACACACACACACACACACACACACACGTATATCTAAGAATATTTTACCAAATAGTTGTGAACATTACACAAATAGTTTATAACACTACCAATATAGTTAAGAACAACACTAAAGATAATAATATTTTGTGGACAACAACATCACTTTTCTATTACATAGACTTGTCTGAGAATATTACTGATATAAGCTCAAACATAACACAAATAATCCCAAACATCTTAGCACTGTATGTAATTTTTTCAGACCTATTTCAAAATCTCAACTTCTATTGTAAAAAAAAATTCATCAATTTATATTTGCATCGAAACAGTATTGAAACTTATATGCAAGAATTTTTTTGAGTAGATCGGTGGATAAATAATCAAATCGTAATAGAAACACCAATTTTTGAGCATATGCTCATGTACTCTGTTTTATTGGACATCTTATATATAAGTAAGGACATTACAGAGGAAAGCTACAACATCACACATATTAGCCAGAACATTTGAAGAAACAATTACGCAGTTTTCATATCTGGATTAAATTTTCAACTACTATGTAAAATACACACCAATTTCAGATAAATTATGTCGAGATCTAGTTGTTCGTACCTTCTTGATGTTTTTTCTAATGATGTTGAGCTTGATTTAGTCGATTTGGATATAATTTGAGCTTGAAAAAGCATATTCGAGATGAACATAATCAAATATTCATATATTTACCTTTGTGATGTTGTTTCCGGGGCGTTCGAACATGTTTTCCAGCGACTTGCAACTTTTCCGGCGAGTTTATTTTTTTAGAGAGATGAATTTTGAGTTTTCAGTTTTTAGTATATTTGAGTTATGATGTAAGTGGGTTATATTTGAGTATTATAATGACCCGCTTAATCCATTTGTAAGAATCCATTTTCTAGCCCTTGGTTGAGTTGGGGTAATTTTAGTAGCTAGCTTTTAATTTGGGGTATATGTATAATTAAAGAAAGTTAGTCTTTTAAGTCTTTCTCTACGGTGATCTCTCCTAAGACTCCCTCCCACATTTTTATAAGGTACTAATACTACTACGTAGTGTTCTTAACTTGTTATGCGAGTCGAACCTTTCCAAGGGTTCGGTTTGGTTCGACTCGATAAGCTATTTTGAGCGAAGTCGAGTTCGAATTCATTCTCGTTTCATTATCGAATTGAGTTCGATTCGGTTCGATAAAGTTTAAGAGCAATTATTTTAATAAAATTATTTTTTAATAAATATTTTAATATTTTTATAAAAGAGGCTCGTTAAAGCTCGATAAGGTTCGTATACTCGTATTTTTTTTGAGTTCGAGCTCGTGACATGTTACTCGAGCTCGAGCCTTTTTTTACTCATTTAATTAACGAGTCAAGCTCGAATCGAATGTCACAATACTCTGTTTAAGCTCTTTTAACATCACTACTACTACCTATCAAATTGAATAACATATTTTAAATTTATTGTTTAATGTGGCACGTGCTTAAATATAATCCTTTAATATGGTAGTTATCAGATATGGCATTTTATAGTGGCAAAAAATTCACAATAAGTCCTCGACGGCAATACAAGAGGTTGATGTCGTAGGAAAATAGATGGCATTTTCGAGTATATCGGTAATTTGACTATCTCTCCATAAGAATTAAGACTTTATTGCCCATAATTTAATATAGCATTCATCATCTCCTTCAATGTCCTATTTTTTATGTTCAACAGTTCCACTTGATTAAGGAGAGTAGGAGTCGGTTGTTTGATGAATGATACCATATAGAACACACCATTCTTGAAATTGCGCTCCATTTTCTCCATCAGGATCACTACATATTGACTTGATACACACATTAAGATTGTTCTCAATTTCAGTTTTTTAGGTTTTTAAAGTCTCAAAGGCCTCATCTATACTTCGAAGACCAGCTCCAACAACAACCCAATCGAAGTTAGAGCGCTGCTTGGCCTCAGTGCTGACAAGAAAAAAAGGAGAGAAGAAGGAAAATAGAGAGTCGGGGCAAAGAAGAGAACAAATGAAACAAAAAGAAAAAAGAAAACAAAATATGATAATAACATCCATAGCAATTTTTCGGGTTTGATAACTAGGATTTAAATATCATACTTTAATTGTTGTAATTTTTAATTTCAAGTGTCGTAATTTTTTGAAAGTAAAGTAATTTTTATTTTTAAGTAATTTAAACAAAAATTAATGTGATTTCGCATAATTAATTAACAACATTTTAAATAATTTAAGAATAAAGTTTACAAGAAAATGAGAAAATAATGAAATGAATAATGAAGTTGAAAAGAAATGTTAAAATAAAATAGATTTTGAATTTCACTACTGAAATAGATAATTTTGTAAAGTTACAGTGAGTTTAATGCTCAAATGACGAGTTTCAATAAATTATGATACCGAAGATGATCTAAGCAAGTAAGCATAACAATACATTGTACAACACATAGTTTTACCTACTCCTTTTCATGGTATTAGCATTTTCTCATGTAAGTGTCCATCACTACTTCACTCATATGGGTATAACTAACACGTGCCTGGACATCAAGAATTTTATTTAAAATTATCGTAACTCCATTTTGAAGCGGATAAAATCGAGCTTCGAATCTCATAATGCCAGGTAAAAGTTATATTAATTTAATAAATATGTACAATATGTCATGTATCATTATTTATACGCATCTGTCTAACTCATTTTCACTTTTAATTTACAATCAATCTTATATATTTATCTCGATACATGTTAAACTTGTCTTTCCCATACTAGAAGAAATCTACAGTTCTTTTCCTTCATTGTTCTGGCTGTTGTCGTTTGAGTATTCCATTGAGGTATGCTCCTCTTAAATACGTGTGTACTCTTTAGGTTTAATGTAATTTTTTTCTTGCATAATGATTATTTTTCTCAATAAAGGCTAGCAGGCTACATCTTATTACTTAACTAATGTGATAAGTGGAGTAGTTGATAATGGTATGAGTATCCACTAGTCAAAAGAATGAAAATCGAGAATTAATTAATTTTGGGTGACATTTTAGTTAATAATTTTAAAATAAAAACAATCTAAAAATTGAATTTAATATATCAAGTCTATTAGTAATTTTTATCTTCTTAACAAATATACTAGCATAAACTAGACATAAAATTAATATTAAATAAAATACAACAACAATGTTATAATTTACGATCTTACACCTAAGGCGCATTTATAAACATATTTATACACCCGTTATAAATATGAAAATAAACATTATTTACTTCGTGCTATACATGTCACAGAAATACACTTACACTGGATATTATTTGGCTCAATTTAGTATATTTAAAGTAAGTATATATTTCTGCATTGTCTCATTTTGATTTTATAAAATTAAGAAGTAAAGTTCATTAAAAAACGAAGCACAACTCATTTAATAACACATTTCTTCTCCAACTAATATGTTAGGGGTTCGAGACACATTTAACGTTAAAGAAATGAAGTATAGTTCATGCCTAGCCATTTATTACTTAAGCATCATCCTCTTGTAGTAACTTCTCTCATAATTTCAGATAATAACTATACGAATCTAACAAATACAATATGTCGCCCACCATTATTTGTTCGCATCTTCTGCATCTATTCATCTCCACTTTAAATATACGACATTCCCTCACATTTATAAATAATTTAACCTACTCTTATTCACTCTAGGACGCCCTTGTACGTATTACCACTTTCTAAGTATGTGCCCATCCATCACTTCTCCCATTCAATAATAAATAACACGTGAGTTACCAGTTAATTACCACAAGATTCTCATTCAAGATTATTATAATTATATTTCAATGCAGTCAAAGCTCATGACGCCCCGAATATAACAAATACAATTTGTCACATACCGTTATTTATACGCAACCCATTTTCACTATATATATATATATCTGAATACACATACCACCCATCTTTGATAAAAGAAAACTCTCCAATTCCTTTTGTGACCGAGCGAACCCCGACGTCCTTTTAGCCACACCCCCTCATTTTAGGCAAGGTGGGGACTAAAAGCAAGCAACTTTGGGAGGTATGGTATTGTATTGTATTTTATTGACATGGTCTATTGTTGTGTAAAAGGTAAGGATAGGTTGGTAATTTGTGGAGAATAGAACTAGGTCAGTGCAATAGGATTGGTGTGGTTAACACTTAACAGTTAGCAGCAAATGAATTACACGGAAGCATGTATTTGATGATTTCCTCGGTTACATAAGTCTTGTCCTCGTAGTTTTGCAACTATGTTTTGGGATTATTTACATTTTTGTCTTTTACTGTGTAAATTTATTCGATTTCTGCTTTTTCTTATGTATCGGTGAGATTGGGAAATTAGCATTTATATTTTATATAGAGCTCAGCCTCTGTCATTTGTTTCTTTTCTTTTCTTTTCTTTTCTTCTCTTCTCTCCTCTCTGGGTAGTAGTAGTAGTCGTCAGTGCAGAGAGTGACTCAACTCACTCACTCTGCAAATTTCTGCAAAATTACTCTCTTCTTCTCCATTCACA